>LPNX010915803.1:0-14384 GCA_001517045.1 Pseudotsuga menziesii | reverse complement strand
AGTCTGGGATCTGGACCTGTCACTTGGGCTTGTAAGAAACAACAAGCTCTTTCTCTTTCTTCAGCAGAAGCAGAATATCGAGTCGCAGTTAATGCCAGTGAGGAAGCTTTATGGCTTCGACAAATCCTTTCAGAGTTTGGATTCGAGCAGCAGCAACCTACTCCACTTTGGTGCGACAATCAAAGTGCCATCAAGCTTGCCAAAGATCCAGTTCTACATCAGCGCAGCAAACACATTGAGCTACACATGAACTTCGACAAAAATCTTGTTCATTATCATGTTATTGAAGTGCTCTATTGCCCTACAGATGATCAAGTTGCAGACATCTTCACCAAGTCTCTTATAGAAGCGAAGTTTTCTAAACTTCTGTCTATGTTAGGAGTTCAGGAATGTGTCATTAAGGGGGGATAGGCTCTAATGCCTCCTTCCTTCTCCTAATAGTGTCACTTTTATAAATCCTTCAATCCTATCCCAAGTTGCTCTTAAGGGGGGATGTTAGGATATTTAGACACTTAGGAGTTAGTTAAGATCAACTTGTGTAATATATCAGTTAGGTAAAAGTGTGTTTCTTTAGTATGCATTAGTATGCATTTGTAAATATTCTAATGCGACAGTCACGATATGTTCTAGACATAGAGTGATCCGACGGTTCAACTTCTCTTAGATCATACCTACCATTGATCCGTGGCTTAACACCCGATTGGTCTATGATCTCTATTTAAAGAGCATAGAGGGTCCTTGGCTAGTTGATCGATTATGAGAAGCTCATGTAACTTTCTTTATTTTGCATAATAAATTGCTCCGAGTAGCTATTTGGCCGGGGCCGTGGACTATTTCCCTCTCGAGGGTTTTAACCACGTGACAAACATTGGTGTATTGATCTGTGATCTGTTTATGTGAAGCAGTTGTTCTTGGTGTTCGGTCCTTTGGGAGTACCCTGTGTACCCTAACAGTGTAAGGGTCAGAATAGTATTTGACCAATAACTTTGGTTTTGGAGATCAAGTTGCACATACTCCGTCCAATAACAATTTTGGAATGAATTTCCTCCACATACACCTTGTCTATGGTAAGAGATTTCATTAATCCAAGACATGTAATACACATATATAACAAGTTGTGTAGAATATTTCTCTAACAAATTGTATCCATTTGAGAGTTTAAGTTGAACATAGTCTTTATAATAATATCCATTTTGCAATGGACGTTGGTTTCTTCCACACGCACCTCATCTCATGTAAGATATTTCATAAGTATTCCAAGAAAAGATTAGATCCCATAATCTTCCACACAATCCCTCGTAGATGTTATACTCATCACAACGAGTTATACTCTACCTCGTTCTTTATTTATCTACATAATTTTTTAATTCAAAAGTATAGCTGAACACCTATGATTTCTTCGCCAAGTAAACTCAAGTCTATTTCTTCTAAATATCAATGAATTTCATGTAATATAAATATGTATACAAACATTATATCTTCACGTGTCCATAAAAGCTATGAATACAAATTTGATTGAGTGCATTCCACTCAATGTCTTTCCTTTAGAAAAAAAAACGTATTTGTTTGAAAAAATATTAGATACACCATTTTCAAGTGTCCTTGAATAGATTTTACAAACGTGAAATTTCTCATCTCCTCTATTTCCCACTTTTCCAAATGTGAGCTTCACATATTTCAATCAATGCATGCAAATATGTGAATCTATACTCCATAATCAACCACTACAACAATAAATCTACACCATATAAATTTATCTCTCCATACAACTTTTTCCACAATCTCTTTTATGTATCAATTCATTTTTATTGCATTTGCAAAGAAAATTTTGAATCAGTAGACTACTATTTCATAACTACAAGCCAAAACATATGTAATAGTCCAAGAGGAATAAATTCCAAAGCGGCCTGTGAGTTGCACATTTTTAACTAGGTTCTGTAAAATCATAACAGTCTTGCATAAATAAAATACATTGGATATTGGTACACTTTGAGCCTAGTTAAAATTGTACAGCTCACAAGCCCCTCTCGGATTTATTCCTCTTAAACCACCAAATTGCTTCTATCTCATAGATTTCAATATATTTCCACTAAACAAAAACTCAATAATTTTTTCTTTTTTCTTTTATGATTTCATAACAAACTTAAAGTTCCTTTCTGTCAATTTCCAAATCAGATTCCATATTGGTTTTTTACCTTCCAAAGCTCCTATGTTGTTCACTTGACTAGAATACATCTTCACATATTTTGTACATCATATTATCCATTTCACCAACTCCCTATACCATAACGAATTTATGCATCCAAGACTTGTATAAGTTATAGAAAAAAGTATTTAAACAACATTTTTATTCGAGGGTTCAAGTCGTACATACTCTTCCCAATATCTATTTTGCAATGGATTTCCTCCACACCACACATCATCTTATGTAAGATATTTCACAAGTCCTCCAAGCAACGCTTATATCCCATAAACTTCCACTCAACTCTTCATAGACAGTATACTCATTTTAAAGTGATATACACTACTCCATTCTTTATTTATCTACCCAAAAGATTATGTCTTCATTTTCAACAAAAACTATGAATACAAGTATCAACGAGATTGCATGCAAATTTTAAGTTGGTACTTAATGCACCGTTCCTTTCCTTATACATATCCAAACAATTTATCCTAGCCTCCATTCTCAAATCACAAAATCTAGCTTTTGACAACAAGATTTAACGGCCTTAATAATTTTTTATTTCCCAAAAGTATATGAATCGTATTGATTTATTCCAGATATACACGTAAGTGTTTTTTTGTGATCATCAATCAAATTCTTGTAATACAACTGTCTACCTACAAATTATGTCTACATTTTTCAACATAAACCATTTAATTCAAATTTTAGTGAGTACTTATCGCAACTTTCATTTACTTTCCGAAGCTCCTCTTTAGTTCACTTTACTCGAATACAACTTCACGTATTTTCTACATTATATTATCCATTTCACCAGCTCCCTATACCATAACGAATTTATGCTTCTAGTTCTTGTATAAGCTATAGAGGACAAGCATTTAAACAACATTTTTATTTGAAAGTTCAAGTTGTACATACTCTTCCCAATATCTATTTTGGAATGGATTTCCTCCACCACACACATCATCTTATGTGAGAGATTTCACAAGTCCTCCAAAAGAAATGCTTATATCCCATAAACGTCCACTCAACTATTCATAGACATTATACTGATTATAAAGTGTTATACACTACTCCATTCTTTATTTATCCACCCAAAACATTGTGTCTTCATTTTCCACAAAAACTATGAATACAAGTATCAACGAGTGCATACGAGACAATGTCTTTCCTTTCAAAAAATGTGTTTGTTTTTCAAAATAAAAATAGAAAAGCTACCAACACCATATTCCGGCATCCTTGAATAGAATCTATGAATGTAAAATTTCATGCTCTCCTCTCTTGTACTTTCTCAAAATGCGAGCTTCGCCTATTTCATTCAATGTATGTAATTTAATGATTCTATACACCATAATAAAAAATTGCAAAAAGACGTATAAACCATACAAATTTATGTGCCCATACAATATCTACCACAAATGGTTTTATGTATGAATCCATTTACAATGCATCTAAAAAATGAGTTTAGAAGTAATACACTCTTATTTGATAACTACAAGCCAAAACAGATCCAACGCACAAAGATGAATAAATTATATAGGTACTTGTGCTCGTTTTACACTTTTATCTAGGGCCATACAAGGGTAAATCTCTCTCATAAATAGAGTATGTAGTATTGTGAAAATTCAGCCTAGTAAAAGTTGTAAACTTGCAAACCTCCCTCAATGGTTTCCTCTTAAACCGTTGAATTGCTTCTATCGCATAAATTTCAATATATCTCCAATCAATAAAAACTCAATAATGTTTTTTTCTGTCTTCACTGACTTCATAACATACTTCAATTTCCTTGTTCTCAATTTCCAAATATGATTCCATATTGGATTGTTCCTTATAGATTGCTTTTGTGTTTCCACATTCCTCCTAAATAAATTGTAGGCACCTCAATATAACCCATCATGTTTCGAATTCCTCGTCCATCCTCTCATCATTTTGTAATCGATACATACTCAATAACCAATTCCACTACTCCCTTTTCACTCGGTTCTCTAATCACAAATATTGTTCATCTCCACTCTCTATTCACAAAGGTTGTCGATCTAAGTTCTTTCTTTCAAACATCTTATTGCATCTCCAATTTCCATTTCAATGCTTGCCCTTAAACTAGCTCATTTTATTTTTTCTAAAATCAATTTCTTAATGTTCTAGTTCTTACTAGAACTAAATATTCTTCTCTCAACTACTCTAATGCCATCACATAAAACCTCATCTCATTTTCCTTTTGCACAAAAAATCTCAACAAGTTTGACATTTCGTCATTTTTCACTATTCCAATGCGTCACTACCTTGGTATATAATATTCCAATGTATGCCTCTACTCATCATAATCCGTGTTAACCATCTAATCCTTGTCTTCTTGAAACTAATGTCCCCTAGGCTCTAATACTCAGCTGAATTCCTTGATTATAATTTCCCTCTGACAATTATGTGCTATTATACCATCGTTATCTCCCTAATACAAGACCTTTAGACACATGATTTACCTAAACAACTTTATACATTTATGGCTTCCTATATCTAGTCTCCTCCAATTAAGTAACAATTTGGTTGACTCTATTAAATTACCAGTAATCCTTTCAAATGAATGACAACCTATCTAATTTTCAAACGGACTGAAGAATTCTTAATCTTGAAGGGACTTGATAATTTTACACTTTTAGCTAGGTCCATAGAATCATAACAGTCTTGCATTAATAGAGTATCTGGAATATTGGTAAACTTTGTCCTCATGAAAATTGTAGAACTCACAAGCCCCTCTCATATTTATTCCTCTTAAACAATCAAAATGCTTCTATCTCATAGATTTCAATATATCTCCACTAAATGCAAACTCAAGAATTTTTTCGTGTTTCTTCAATGCTTTCATAACATACTTAAATTTCCTTATTACCAACCTCCAAAATATATTCGATATTTGATTGTTCAATCTGGATTGTTTCTATGTTTTTATATTCCTCCTGAATAACTATAGGCACCCCAATCTCACCCATCAAGTTTGGTGTCATGCTTCCATATTCTCATAATTTTGTGGTCTACACATATACCAATTCCCTATACCATAATTACATTACGCATATAAGACGTGTCCAAGTTCTATAAAAGAACAAGTATTTCACCAATAACTTTGGTTTGAGAACTCAAGATGTGCACACACTTTCTGATAACCATTTTGCATATTTTAGGACTCGGCGCAATTGATTTTTTTTTTTTTTCTAATTTTCTTCCGCAAGATAGTACATCATCTTATTATCATTTGACACAAAAAATATCACCGAGATGGATATTTCAAATGCATGACTAACTACAAACTCAATAATTATTTCTTGTGTCTTTTATGATTTCATAACATACTTAAATTTTCTTACTCTCAATTTCCAAATCAGATTCCATACTCAATTGTTCAATCTCGATTGTTTCTGTGTTTCCATAATCCTCGTAAATTATCACAGGCTCCTCAATATCACCAATCAAGTTTGGCATGAATCAATGTCATGTAATAAAATCCTCCACATACAAATTGTATTTTCACATGTCCATATAAGTAACTTCTTTTAAAAATTTATCAAGTACTTAACCCAACTTGTCTTTCCTTTCCAAAATTCCTCTCCTGTTCACTTTACCAGAATACAAGTTTCATATACTACCAATGTATTATACATTTCACAATCACCATCAATCTGCACAATAATGAACTTATGCACCTAACATGTGTAAGGATCATAAAATAAGTCTTTGACCAATAACTTTGGTTTTGGAGATCAAGTTGCATATACTCCGTCCAATAACAATTTTGGAATGAATTTCCTCCACATACACCTTGTCTAATGGTAAGAGATTTCATTAATCCGGGACATGTAATACAAATATCTAACAAGTTGTGTAGAATATTTCTCTAACAAATCGTATCCATTTGAGAGTTTAAGTTGAACATACTCTTTATAATAATATCCATATTGCAATGGAGGTTGGTTTCTTCTGCACGCACCTCATTTCATGTAAGATATTTCATAAGTATTCCGAGAAAAGATTAGATCTCATAATCTTCCACACAATCCTTCGTATATGTTATACTCATCCCAACGAGTTATACTCTACCTCGTTCTTTATTTATCCACATAATGTTTTAATTCAAAAGTATAGCTGAACACCTATGATTTCTTCGCCAAGTAAACTCAAGTCTATTTCTTCTAAATATCAATGAATTTCATGTAATATAAATATGTATACAAACATTATATCTTCATGTGTCCATAAAAGCTATGAATACAAATTTGATTGAGTGCATTCCACTCAATGTCTTTCCTTTAGAAAATAAAAACATATTTGCTTGAAAAAACATTTGATACACCATTTTTCAGTGTCCTTGAATAGATTTTACAAACGTAAAATTTCTCGTCTCCTCTATTTCCCACTTTTCCAAATGTGAGCTTCACATATTTCAATCAATGCATGCAAATATGTGACTCTATACTCCATAATCAACCACTAAAACAATAAATCTACACCATATAAATTTATCTCTCCATACAACTTTTTCCACGATATCTTTTATGTATCAATTCATTTTTATTGCATTTACAAAGAAAATTTTGAATCAATAGACTACTATTTGATAACTACAAGCCAAAACAGATCTAATGGTCGAAGAAAAATAAATTCCAAAGGGGCCTATGAGTTGCACATTTTTAACTAGGTTCTGTAAAATCATAACAGTCTTGCATAAATAAAATACATTGGATATTGGTACACTTTGAGCCTAGTTAAAATTGTACAACTCACAAGCCCCTCTAGGATTTATTTCTCTTAAACCACCAAATTGCTTCTATCTCATAGATTGCAATGTATTTCCACTAAACAAAAACTCAATAGTTTTTTCTTTTTTCTTTTATGATTTCATAAAAAACTTAAAGTTCCTTTCTCTCAATTTCCAAATCAGATTCCATATTGATTTGTTTACTTTCCAAAGCTCCTCTATTGTTCACTTTACTAGAATACATCTTCACGTATTTTGTACATCATATTATCCATTTCACCAGCTCCCTATACCATAACGAATTTATGCATACAAGACTTGTATAAGCTATAGAAGAGAAGTATTTAAACAACATTTTTATTCAAGGGTTCAAGTTGTACATACTCTTCCCAATATCTATTTTGGAATGGATTTCCTCCACACCACACATCATCTTATGTAAGATATTTCACAAGTCCTCCAAGCAACGCTTATATCCCATAAACTTCCACTCAACTCTTCATAGACATTATACTCATTATAAAGTGATATACACTACTCCATTCTTTATTTATCTAACCAAAAGATTGTGTTTTCATTTTCCACAAAAACTATGAATACAAGTATCAATGAGGTTGCATGCAAATTTTAAGTTGGTACTTAATGCACCATTCCTTTCCTTATACATATCCAAACAATTTATCCTAGCCTCCATTCTCAAATCACAAAATCTAGCTTTTGATCAGATTTAACGGCCTTAATAATTTTTTATTTCCCAAAATTATATGAATCGTATTGATTTATTCTAGATGTACACGTAAGTGTTTTTCTTTTATCATCAATCAAATTCATGTAATACAACTATCTACCTACAAATTATGTCTCCATGTTTCCACATAAACCATTTAATTCAAATTTTAGTGAGTACTTATCGCAACTTTCATGTACTTTCTGAACCTCCTCTTTAGTTCACTTTACTAGAATACAACTTCACGTATTTTCTACATCATATTATCCCTTTCACCAGCTCCCTATACCATAACGAATTTATGCATCCAAGACTTGTATAAGCTATAGAAGAAAAGTATTTAAATAACATTTTTATTCGAGGGTTCAAGTTGTACATACTCTTCCCAATATCTATTTTGCAATAGATTTCCTCCACACCACACATCATCTTATGTTAGATATTTCACAAGACCTCCAAGCAATGCTTATATCCCATAAACTTCCACTCAACTCTTCATAGACATTATACTCCTTATAAAGTGATATACACTACTCCATTCTTTATTTATCTACCCAAAAGATTCTATCTTCACTTTCCACAAAAACTATGAATACAAGTATGAACGAGGTTGCATGCAAATTTTAAGTCGGTACTTAATGCACCAATCCTTTCCTTATACATATCCAAACAATTTATCCTAGCCCCCATTCTTATAACACAAAATCTATCTTTTGACAAGATTTAATGGCCTTAATAATTTTTTATTTCCCAAAAGTATATGAATCGTATTGATTTATTCCAGATGTACACGTAAGTGTTTTTTTGTGATCATCAATCAAATTCTTGTAATACAACTATCTACCTACAAATTATGTCTACATTTTTCAACATAAACCATTTAATTCAAATTTCAGTGAGTAGTTATCGCAACTTTCATTTACTTTCCGAAGCTCCTCTTTAGTTCACTTTACTCGAATACAACTTCACGTATTTTCTACATTATATTATCCATTTCACCAGCTCCCTATACCATAACGAATTTATGCTTCTAGTTCTTGTATAAGCTATAGAGGACAAGCATTTAAACAACATTTTTATTTGAAAGTTCAAGTTGTACATACTCTTCCCAATATCTATTTTGCAATGGATTTCCTCCACCACACACATCATCTTATGTGAGAGATTTCACAAGTCCTCCAAAAGCAATGCTGATATCCCATAAACGTCCACTCAACTATTCATAGACATTATACTCCTTATAAAGTGTTATACACTACTCCATTCTTTATTTATCCACCCAAAACATTGTGTCTTTGTTTTCCACAAAAACTATGAATACAAATATCAGCGAGTGCATACGAGACAATGTCTTTCCTTTCAAAAAAATGTGTTTTTTTTCAAAATAAAAATAGAAATGTTACAAACACCATATGCCGGCATCCTTGAATAGAATCTATGAATGTAAAATTTCCTGCTCTCCTCTCTTGTACTTTCTCAAAATGCGAGCTTCGCCTATTTCCTTCAATGTATGCAATTTAATGATTCTATACACCATAAACAAAAACTTCAAAAAGACGTATACACCATACAAATTTATGTGCCCATACAATATATGCCACAAATGGTTTTATGTATCAATTCATTTATAATGCATCTACAAAATGGGTTTAGAAGTAATACACTCTTATTTGATAACTACAAGCCAAAACAGATCCAACGCACAAAGAGGAATAAATTCTATAGGTTCTTGTGCTCGTTTTACACTTTTATATAGGGCCATATAAGGGTAAAGCTCTCTCATAAATAGAGTATGTGGAGTATTGTTAAAATTCGGCATAGTAAAAATTGTAAACTTGCAAACCTCTCTCAATGGTTTCCTCTTAAACCGTCGAATTGCTTCTATCTCATAAATTTCAATATAACTCCAATCAATAAAAACTCAATAATGTTTTATTGTGTCTTCACTTACTTCATAACATACTTCAATTTCCTTGTTCTCAATTTTCAAATACGATTCCATATTGGATTGTTCTTTATAGATTGCTTTTGTGTTTCCATATTCCTCCAAAATAAATTGTAGGCACCTCAATATAACCCATCATGTTTGGAATTCCTCTTCCATCCTCTCATCATTTTGTAATCGATACATAATAACCAATTCTACTACTCCCTTTTCACTCGGTTCTCTAATCACAAATATTGTTCATCTCCACTCTCTATTCACAAAGGTTGTCGATGTATGTTCTTTCTTTCAAACATCTAATTGCATCTCCAATTTCCATTTCAATGCTTGCCCTTAAAGTAGCTAATTTTATTTTTTCTAAAATTAATTTCTTAATGTTCTAGTTCCTACTAGAACTAAATGTTTTTCTCTCAACTACTTTGATGCCATCACATAACACCTCATCTCGTTTTCCTCTAGCACAAAAGATCTCAACAAGTTTGAGATTTCGTCATTTTTCACTATTCCAATGCGTCACTACCTTGGTATATAATATTCCAATGTATGCCTCTACTCATCATAATCCTTGTTAACCATTTAATCCTTGTCTTCTTGAAACTAATGTCCCCTAGGCTCTAATACTTCGTCGTATTCCTTGATTATAATTTCCCTTTAACAATTATGTGCTATTATCCCACCGTTATCTCCCTAATACAGAACCTTTAGACACATCATTTACCTATACAACTTTATATGTTTATGGCTTCCTATATCTAGTCTCCTCCAATTAAGTAACAATCGTGTTGACTCTATTAAATTACCACTAATTCTTTCAAATGAATGGCAAACTATTTAATTTTCAAATGGACTTGAGAATTCCTAATACTAAAGGGACTTGATAATTTTACACTTTTAGCTAGGAACATAGAATTATAACAGTCTCGCATTAATAGAGTATCTGGAATATTGGTAAACTTTGTCCTGATGAAAATTGTAGAACTCACAAGCCCCTCTCAGATTTATTCCTCTTAAACAATCAAAATGCTTCTATCTCATAGATTTCAATATATCTCCACTAAATGCAAACTCAAGAATTTTAAGTCTTTCTTCAATGCTTTCATAACATACTTAAATTTCCTTATTCCCAACCTCCAAAATATATTCGATATTTGATTGTTCTATCTGGATTGTTTCTATGTTTTTATATTCCTTCTAAATAATTATAGGCACCTCAATCTCACCCATCAATTTTGGTGTCATCCTTCCATATTCTCATAATTTTGTAGTCTACACATACTCACTCATCAATTTCGCTACTTCCTTTTTAGGCATCTCTCTAAACACCAATATTGTTCATTTCCACTCTTTATACACCAATATTGTTGTTCTACACTCTCTATTTCACACATATAATGCATCACCAATTTCAATATAGACACTTCACCCATGTACTATCTCATTAGGAGTCACTGAATGTAATGTCTAATTGTTCTAGTACTCGGTGGAATAAAATACTTTTATCACTACTAATTTGTACATTTTAGTATTTTGTTGTAATATTCCTTCAAATTCATGCAATATAGATCTGTACCTATATAATGTGTCTTCATGTGCCCACAAAAACGATTGCATACAGATTTTCAATGGTTGCGTAATGCACCATAACTTTGTTTTAAAAAATCCATCTCTTATTCACCTTACCAGAATACAACATTCAGAAACTTCTATCATATTTTTCATTTCATGAGTTCCCTAAACCATAATTACATTACGCATATAAGACGTGTCCAAGTTCTATAAAAGAAGAAGTATTTCACCAATAACTTTTGTTGATGTAATTGTAGCTTCGGAATGTATTCACTTGTATATCTTATGTATTGTACCCCGATGTTTATTCCGGGAAGTGGTTGAGTCATGTCATGCCCCGATGTTCCTATCGGAGATTCAATAATGTAAACAAGTCATGTAAAGTCATTGTGGGTGACCCTCCTATTGAACAAGGGTTAAAGTCCCCACAGTTGTGGGGCCCTAGGGTTATTAGACTCTCCTAGAGAAGTCGGCCCTAGTGAGTTATTGTCAAGTCGAAAATTAGTATAAATAGAGAGTGAGCCTCTCTATTTATCACACATTCACTCAAACTCAGTTGTAGTGCATAACTGAGAAAGAAGTTGTTGGGACAAGAGAGAGAGAGAGACCACTGCTATCGGGAGATCATCTTACTCTTTTGGGGTTTTGCTTTTGGTGTTGATTCTATCTCTGAGGAAGTTGCGGGATTTTCTCCTTTATGGTTTCCCTGAGGAAAAACTTTGTGTTCATTGTCTCTTATGTTTGATTGTTGGGCTTGTTATTCTCCCTGTTAAGTTAGGTAGGTAGGAAGAAATAAGCTCTTGCATGAGCATTTAAATTTTCAGTCTGTTCTTTTTGGTTTTGTAATAAAGTGTGGGATGTGAATGAAGCCATCCCCTCAGTTTTTTCTTTCAAATTGGTCTGCTGATACCCAGAGAAGTCTGAGGTTCTCATGTACTCTCAAGGAGAGCACACGTCCCCCATGGAGCCAGATGTTACCCCTCCAATTGCATTCTGCACTTTGAGTGCTTAAAACACTATTTGCAGGAGCAAAGCGAAAATGAAGAGCAACAGAAAGAATCAAGTTCTGTGAAAATTGACGTTGCTATACATTATCTGATCATATGCAAACATGAGTATGATGAAAAGGGATCCTTAACAACTGCCAGCCACCTGCTGTCAACAAAGATCAGCTTCCTTGAAGATTATCAGCTGTTAAGGACTATTATTCCAGCACTTGGAAAGACTTAATTGAAGAAGCCCAGTAAAAAGCCTGCTTAAAACATCAATAGCGCTGTGGCTGCAAGGGACTGAATTATTTCTGACAAAGATACTTTTACCCCTACAACATGTATTTGAGGAGTACATCATGTGCTATAGGAAAGTGAACTAAAACATGGAGTTAGGTGGATGAGTTGCAACCAGCACAGTAGATTCTGCATTTTATGGCATTCAAATTTCAGATCTCTACAGTTCTTACTGGAAGCGCAGAGCCGAGAATTCAGATTGGCATAGTGACTGGCAGTTTGGCAATCAAGTGATCCCTGGTGGCAGCGAATTGAATTGTGAACCAGGACACAATTTTATTAACTCATCGTGACAGGTTTTCGAAGTAGATTTCCTTATGGCAGTCGATGGCATGGAGAGCTTCATTGCTAGGTGGCAGTCATGTTGTTTGGAGCAGTTGATCGATCCCTTTCATCAGGAGTCGTTTGATTGACAACCAAAGTAATGGGTTCTCTGCGTGTATCCTCATATCACGAGCATGTTTGGAGGGGAGAGTCTACATGAAGCTCAGGCAGTAGTTTATAATTCGGCCAGTCCAGAGATCCAATACTCTGTTCCAGATTACTGATTATCAGTATTAACTACGTATAGCCTTTGATGCATCCCGATAGCGTATTTTGTGGAGAACATTAATTGGCAGTGGGTGGTAGAGAAATCAGCGTTTTTTGTGACAACGCATCATCATCTTCCACTGCCGGCTCCAGAGACAGCATCAATCATCTGTTTGATTCGATTTACAATAAAAAATTAATCTAGCTGTTAATTAATTCCGATTTGGTTGCTGAACCAGAAATCCGTAAGCACCATGAAAATTAGCCGAGTGGAAATACCAAATTTTTGATTGCTGGTCTACGATTGGCAGCCTGTATTTTTCCATCGTCGATAAAGATTTTTTCAAGCAGCGTGGATCATGGGTTCCATCTTAACGTTGATTTCATCAATGAATTTCCACCGAGGATTGGGGGTCGAGTGATGGTCTGGCCGCACTCATCACGTGGAGATTTTGGTAGTAGCTCGGCTGCATTTCTTTTACCACGTGGGAGTGGTGGTGGTGGACCGTTTTTGGCTATCTTCCAACCCATCGCTTGAACCCGGTCACATACCTCCGCGTGGATTTCTGTGCATATAGAATTCAGCAGTAATAGATCACAACGCCAAAGTGTGACACAGCACCAAAGGTTTGATATAACAGCCACATTCATAGACTGAATGGGATCGTGGAGCAGTAAATGATGGGCCAGCATCGGTGGTCTGTGGAGTGTCAATCTCGCTGAGCTTCGGAGCTGTTAGTGATCTCGTATAATCATAGTGGAAAATCCTTGTCTCGGGATCCTTCACATCAGTCTGGCCAAAGTTAAATCAAACCAGCCGAGCGCGTGGAGTCTTCTTATTGACAGCCGCTGTCAAACACCACAGCTTGGGTTTCAAACAAAAACGCCAACTCCTGACGTAGCGGAGAGAATCACGCAGTGTATTATGTGTTTGAATTGGCAATTATTCATGAGCTGGCTGCTGATTAAGGGGGATGTCACGCTGACTGAGTTCGGTGGCAGCTCAATGGGTTTGCCATGCTATGTGGCAGTTTTTTAAGGCAACCACCTGTGGATTCATGCGATGGCAGCTGATGGAAGTCGTGGATGGGTCGAATTTCTTTTTGAGCAGTTTTTGGGTTAAGGCAGAGTTACCTTTAATTATTTTAGAGTTTTGTTTGTAGTTTTATAAACTTCAATTTGAGAAAAAGGTGGACCTTTTTACCTTTTCCCATTTATTATTATATTAGTTATTCCTTTTTAGAATGGCTTTTTTCCTATAAAAAGAGCAAGGCTCTTCATTTGTAAAGATGGAAAGTTTTTTGGGCTGGGAGGATTTTTTCCCCAGAGTTAATAAAGAAATTCATTGTTGAGCTTTTTGGACATGTTGGGTTTTTCAGTGGTAATCTTGTGTTTTC
>LPNX010915794.1:3827-19393 GCA_001517045.1 Pseudotsuga menziesii | reverse complement strand
TACTACACCATTCAAGAAGGTAGTATTGACATCCATCTGGTGTAGCTTCCACTTCATTACTGCAGCCACAGCAAGTACCAATCTGATGGAAGTGTATTTGTCTACAGGAGCAAAGGTTTCTTCATAATCTATTCCTTCTTTCTGAGAGAAACCACTAGCCACAAATATTGCCTTATATTTCTCTATGCTACCATCTGCAGCATGCTTGCTCTTGTAGATCCATTTGGAATTTACAACTGACTTCCCTTCTAGTCTTGGGACAACATCCCAAACATCATTTTTCATGATTGATTGGTATTCTTCGATCATCACATCCTTCCATTCTTTTTGTTCTGCCACTTCTTCATAATTGGAAGGTTCTTTATCAATGAAATCACATAGTAATGCTACATACTTGGAGGAGGATCTAGTCCTTTTTCTGTCTCTGTGATTCTCTTATGGAGCCCCATATTTTTCCGTACCTTGGATCACTTCTCGTATCCAGGCTAGTTTCCTCTTGTGAGGATTCTTTTCCTGAGGTGGATCTACAAGTGTTTGTGGTTCTTCATATTCTCCATCTTCTTCTTTAGTTTTTTCATTCATGGTTGTATTATGAATTCTGGGTGCTTCTACTTCTTCAGGTTCTTCATCAAGCCTCTTCCTGGATTTGTTGTAAGTTGTGTCTTCATCAAAAGTCACATCCCTGCTGATGTTAATCTTCTTGTATCCTGGGAAATATATTCTGTAAGCCTTTGAGCTTTCAGAGTATCCCACAAATATACTCTTATTTTTTGTTCTCTTCTCTTTTGAAATGTGTATCTACACAGGACAGCCGAATATTCTGAGATGGATGACTTATGGTTTCTTACCAGAGAAGACTTCTTCAGGAGTCTTGTTCTTGAGTACTCTATGTGGAGTACGGTTCTATACATACACCATTGTTCTAGCAGCTTCCACCCAAATATGCATAGGAAGATCTTGATCATGAAGAATTTCACTTGCAGCTTCCATGATAGTTCTATTCTTCCTTTCTGTAACCCCATTTTGTTGTGGATTTTAAGGAGTGGAAAAATCCCTCTTAATCCCTGAGTCTTTGCATAGCTCTTTGAATTCATTTGAAATGAATTCTCTGCCATTGTCTGATCGAAAGGTCTTGATCTTCTTTTAAGTGTGATTCTCAATCAAGGCTTTGAATTCCTTAAACTTGCTAAATACTTCATCTTTGTTCTTCATGAAGTAAACCCGTGTCTTTCTAGAAAAGTCATCAATAAAAGAAACATAATATGCATACCCGCTTAGTGATTTTGATGACATAGGACCGCATACATCAGAGTGGATGATTTCCAATATTCCTTTTTCTTTTCTTTCACTACTTAGAAATGTCTTCTTTGTATTATTCCCTTTCGCACATCCTTTGCAGACCCCATCATGTTTTTCTTGGATTTCTGAAAGACCTTCAACAACTTTGCTCACAATAGGTAGTGCTTTGTAATGCACATGTGCAAGCCTTCTATTCCAAAGCTCATTTGGTTCTACTGTGTCATGGACCAATGCTTGTTTTGGATGGCCCTTCAATTTGTACAAACCTCCTTCTTGTTCTCCAATCACTAATGCATCATCGATAGTCTTTCCTTTTGGCCACATGATGACTTGACCATCTATGAATGCAACCCTTATTCCTTTTGCATCTAATGCATATATGGAGAGAAGGTTCTTCTTTAGTCCTGGTACAAACAATACTTCCTTCATTTTCATAGACTTTCCAGAGTCTGGTTTATAAGAGGAATCTCCACTACCTTTTATTGGATACTGGTAGCCATATCCTAACTTCACCTTGTGAGGTGATTCATGTTCTTATAGTTTCACAAAAGATTCCTTGAATCCTGTCATATTCTTGGAAGCCCCATTGTCTATAAGCCAATCAATGCTTCCATGAGTAATGTTTCCAGTAAGAGTAGAAATCAAAACATATTCATCTTGACTTTCATATATGGTTTTCTTCTTGGAAGTTTCATCATCCTCCATAGCATGAGTATGATGTCTTCTCTTGTTTCCTTTCTTCTTATGAGAGTTATTCTTGTTTCTAGGATGACTTTCTTTTGCAAAGTGTCCTCTTTCATCACATGTATAACATCTCAATCTAGATAGGTCGTCTCTCTTGTTATCTTTATGGTAAAAGTTCTTACCTTTGGAGTGATGAGGGTTTCTTCTTCCTTTCTTGGAGTGAACTGTGAGGGCTTGATATTCACTTCCCATCTTCTCTTCTCGAGCTGCTATCTAAGCTTCTTCTTGAGAGAATTCTTCCCATAGTCTACTGAACTTGACTAACTTCTTTCTTGCACAGTTTCCTTGGATGAATGAATCCCGGACCTAGGGAGGCCATTCAGTGTTGTCATCACAATTTCTGCATTCTCCACTTCTTCATCTACAGCTTCTAGTTGTTCTTTGATCTAGGAGACCCTTGTGAAATAAGAATGGATGGTCTCAGCATTCTAAATATTTACATTCATCAACTAGTTCATTAGAGTCATATTCTGATTGATGTTCTTCCCTTCAAATAGTTTGGTTAGGGCATCAAACATAGCTTTAGGTGTCTTGAGAGAGGATACTTGTGGGATAAGGTGATACTTGATAAATTTAGCAATGATTCTGTTTTCCATAACCAACTTCTTCTTATGTAATGCCTTTGGCTCATCTCCCTCTGGAACTAGAATCTCCTCATGGATGTAGGAGTCCAACTCATTCTCTTCCAGGACCAGGGAGATCCTATACTTCTAATCTTGGAAGTTGTTAGCTCCCTCAAGCTTTTCATCAAGCTTGGTATGATGAGACATCTTAACTGAGAACCTCAAATGGAAATACAAAAGATTTAGATCTTACCAGGTCAAGATGTCGGATATGGATTTGGAGCTGAAAATCTTGTAGAGCTGGTTCAGGAGCAAATTAGGGTTTTTCTTTTCTGGAGTTATGTACACCCAAATGCCTTGAAATTCATCCCTAACTTTGATTTTGGGGAGGAGATCAATCCATGCCTGGGCTCACTGAAAAATTCCTCTTTTGTGAAAATCCCTAATTTCTGGCAGTAGTGTTGGGTCCAAAACTGAAAAACATCAGAATTGGATTTTGCTTTGATAGAAAGATTCACCCTAGGGAGGAGAGTTATTCCAACCTTCTTTTGCTAAAAATATATGGAGAGAGATCCACAAAGTAGGAAGCCCTAGTTCTCGCAGGTGCATAGTGTCTTTTTCTCAGGTTAGCTCTAATACCATGTTAGATTTTTATCATTCTAAGCTAGCATAACATTAGGATATTTAATTGATAGAAAAACAAGCACAACAATCAAAACATAAGAGCCAATGAACATAGTGTTTTCCTCGGGGAAACTATAAATGGAGAAAACCTTGCAACTTCCTCAGAGATAGAATCAACACCAAAGTAAAACCCAAAATGATAAGTTATCTCCCGACAGTAGTAACCTTCTTCTTATCTAGCCCCAGTGTCTTCTCCTTCCTCAACTATGCGCTGCACTTGAGTGTGTATGTGATGTGTGCTAAATAGAGAGTCCAAATATCTATTTATACTAATCTCAGCATGACTAAAACCCTACTAGGGCTGACCTCTCTAGGAGAGTCTAATAACCCTAGTGTCCTAGAACCGCAGGGACTTTAACCCTTAGACAATATGAGAGTTACCCACAATGACTTGACATGACTTATCTACTTTATTGATTCTCCCGATCGGAACATCGGGGCATGGCATGACATAAGAACATCCTAGAATAAACAATCAGGTTACAATAGATAAGAAATACAATTGAATACATTCCTAAGTTACAGTTACATTAACACCACATGGGAGATGAATCCACAATCATATCCAAAGGACAAGGTACTATAGATCTTGAGCATGGTTATTTTTCCAATGTTCTGCATGTACCATCTCTTGCATCAAAACTCCTAAGTGTTTATCAAATGACACATACAGGAGTGCCCAAGAGAGTATCCTTTATCCCAGATGATGTAGAGATCACAGAAATTGCATCCAGAAAAATTATAGCAAAAGGCCTTGCAAACCATCATGCAAAATCCTACGAGTTCTCCCATTTTGTGGCGGATGCAAAGCCCATTGCATTGTTGACTCATGGAAATGAGGTTAGTATATTGTGGAATGAGAGGTTCAGCCACCTTAAATTTAAATACTTGCATCAATTACAGAAGAATTCTATGGTTGAATGCCTCCCAGTCATCAAAGCTACCACTAAAATTTGCAAGGGCTATGTTGCTGGCAAGCACCCTAAGCATAAGTTTGATTAGGGGAAGGAAAGCTGAGCATCATGAATCTTGGGACTGATACATTCTGATATCAGAGGTCCCATTCCTAAAACATCCATGAACGTATCAAGGTACGTTCTCACTTTCATTGATTACTTTTCTAGATACACATGGGTCCTTTTTATCAAAAAGAAGTCGGAAGTCTTGGAAAAATTCATTGAATTCAAGGCTTTGATTGAGAATGCATCTGGAAAAAAGATCAAGATTTTGAGATTTGATAATGGAAGGGAGTATATCAGTAATTAGTTACTACATATATGTTCCCAAATTGGTATTCAGATCCAACATTCAGTTCCTTACACTCCCCAGCAGGAACGGTGTAGCGGAGAGGAAGAATCGNATCAGTAATTAGTTACTACATATATGTTCCCAAATTGGTATTCAGATCCAACATTCAGTTCCTTACACTCCCCAGCAGGAACGGTGTAGCGGAGAGGAATAATCGGTCTCTCAAGGAGATGACCACTTGTATGTTGGAATCAAAGAAGTTGGCTGAAAATTTGTTGGATGAAGAAATGAATGATACAGAATATATTTAGGACATATTTCCACACTCATCCATGAANAAGGAGATGACCACTTGTATGTTGGAATCAAAGAAGTTGGCTGAAAATTTGTTGGATGAAGAAATGAATGATACAGAATATATTTAGGACATATTTCCACACTCATCCGTGAAAGGGGAGACCTTTTTCGAATCATATTTCGGACACAAGTTGAATGTGTCAAATCTGAGGGTGTTTGAGTCCACTGCCTGGGCCTGAATTCCACTTGATAAAATGAGGGATTTACAACCGCAAAGAATCCAATGTCTGTTTATTGGATATCCTAATGAATCTAAAGGTTTCAATCTACTGGATATTAGAACAAAATATATCATCATTGAAAGAAGTGTCATGTTCAATGAGCCTCTTCGGGAGGTAGAACTAGTGAAGGAGAAAACTACTGAATTTCCTTCATATTCTACTGAATACTTGGATGATGTAATTGGGGGTGATGACCCTGATTTGGATACTATGATTTATGATATTAGGGAACAAAAAAAACAAGATTTTGAATCAGAACCTAAAGTTCAAAATCATATCCCAACTTGGGCCCGATAGACACTCTCCTCCGCAGGTGATAACATTGGAAATACGGATGATCCAAGAAGAACCCGATTTGATTTCCAAAGAGAAGGTATTGTGCTCTCTTGTCCTGATTATTTGTTGTCTGAATATTGTTATTTAATAATAAGTTCATATCCTAATTCTTACTACCATTCTCATAAGGATCTGATATGGAAATCTACCATGGATGAAGAGATGAATTCTGTTCAGAAAAACACTACTTGGGAGCTAGTTTCTCTTCCTCCGGGGAGGAAACTAGTTCAATGCAAGTGGGTGTTTAGGAATAAGGTTGCTATTGATGGTGAAAATTGAAAATATAAGGCAATTCTGGTAGAAAAATGTTTTTCCTAGGTCCAAGGTGTGGATTACCATGAGAATTTTGCACTGGTTGCAAAAATGGACTCCATTCGCCTAGTTTTGGCAATTTCTGCATCTAAGCACTAGGAAGTGCATCATATGGATGTTAAGTATGCCTTTATGGATGGAGATATTCATGATGATATATACATGAATCATCCTGAGGGCTACATTTCTTATCCATATTTGGTTTTTAAACTAAAGAAGTCACTATACGGGTTAAAACATGCCCCAAGAGAGTGGTATTCCAAGATGGATGCCTTCCTTCTCTCACAAAACTTCCAAAGGTGTAAATCTGATCCGAATGTGTATATACAATAGTATGATGGTAATTTTATTATTATTGCTTTATATTTTGATGAATTACTGATTACAGGTAGCATAGTTACTTCTATTTCAGTCATCAAAACTGCTCTCCACAATGCATTTGAAATGAGTGATTTGGGGCTCTTGAAGCAATTTCTGGTGCTCGAAATTGAGAAAAATATTGATGGGATGATGGTCACTTAGTTGAAATAAATATCATACCTATTAGTAAATTTTAACATGGCTGAATGTAAGGCTGCTCCATTCCATTTCCTTTCAGGGATTAGCGTTGAAGAAGGAAAAAACACACCTCCCATGGACTGCACTATTTATCGACAGCTGATAGGTAGCTTGATCTACTTGAATCATTATTGACCTAATATATATTATGCCATGAATGATTTGTCAAGATACATGAAAAATCCTCATGATATTCATTGGAAGGTAGCCAAGAGGATCTTCCAGTATATTCAGGGAACTAGGACCTATGATATTCACTATGCTGCAGACTCTAAGCTAGAGCCGGTTGGTTACACGGATTCTGATTGGGAGGGTGATTCTATTGATCAAAATTATATTTCTGAATATGTATTCATGTTTGGTAGTGTGCCCATTTGATGGTCTAGCAAAAATCAGGCCTCCATAGCATTGTCTTCAGCAAACATCGAGTACCGAGGAGTGGGGAATGCTTGCATCCAAGCTATTTGGTTGCAAGGCATTATTTCAAAGTTTGATCTTAGTACTACTTTATCCACTGTCCTATTTTGTGACAATCAAAGTGCTATTAAGATATCCATAGATCCAGTTACCAGGCAGAGGACCAAGCATTTAGAGATACACATGCACTATACCAGGGAATTAGTGCATGACAGGATCGCCATTCTGCAATACTACCCCACTGATGAGTAGATTGCATACATATTCACCAAGATATTTTCAAAAAATAAGTTCACTTACCTCCGTTCACTATTGGGGGTGAGTTCATCAGGGTGATCAAACTACTTTTAGTGTTCAGCTTGAGGGGGGGGTGGGTTTCCCAATGGGTTTTCCCTATTTTCCTCACTTAGATATATTTTTGAGCATTGTTTGAGTTACATTATTGTACAGGGTGAATTATGGCCTTTTGTTGTCAGGGCCCTAGCATTTCATGCACTTTTTTTATTCTCCTGAGCATAGCTTAAGGGGGGGTGTTGGAGACATTTACCCAACATCCACACTTAATTTGGTCAATTTGGCCTTGTTAAACCATTATCCTAAGTTTTATTGACTTAATCAGCATCAGATGACCACACTATGACATCAGTATGAGCACACCCACACCTATCTTTAGTCAAGGAGGCCAACTAAGCCATCTCCTTCATTTGGGGAGGCTAGCTGCGCTTCCTCCTTCAATTAGGGAGCATTCCAGGGGTGATCTGAGTGTCATAAATGCACCTAATTGCTAACTGATTGTTACAATCAGTTAAGCTAAGTGGTCAAGGCACCTCCATTCATTATATTGATTATTTTTATTAATATTTATGAACTAGAGTCAACTAGGGTGCCTCTAACCACCTCTGGTGACTAGTTTGACTTCAATTAACCTCATTGAGGTTAATTGGAGTTAATGATGCACTACCACTTATTGGTTGAAATGCAATGACATGTGTCTGAGCTAATTTCAGGTAGACTCAGTCATCCATTGCACTTCAACTTCAGTTAGGACTCAGTTGAGTCAATCTGAACTTGATCAGTGGGTTAACTATGTTGATGTAATTGTAACTTCAGAATGTATTCACTTGTATTTATTATGTATTATACCCCGATGTTTATTCCAGGAAGTGTTTGTAATGTAATTGAGTCATCTCATGCCTTGATGTTTCGATCGAGAGTTTCTATAATGTAAACAAGTCATGTCAAGTTAATGTGGGTAACCCTCCTATTGTTCAAGGGTTAAAGTCCCCGCAGTTCTGGGGCCCTACGGTTGTTGGAATCACCTAGTGAAGTTGACCCTAGTGATTCATTATGAAGTTGGGAATTAGTATAAAAGAGAGTGACTCTATATTTATCACACACTCACTCACACTGAGTTGTAGCGCATAGCTGAGGGAGAAGAAGTTGCTGGGGCTAGAAAGAAAGAGGCTACCACTGTCGGGAGATCATCTTACTATTTTGGGTTTTACTTTTGGATCTGATTCTATCTCTGAGGTATTCATCTACCATAGTAATATAGGTACTAGAACATAGTCTCATCAAAGATTAATAATAATAAGACATGAAAATGGTGTAATAGTGCTACAAAATGAGTAGCCACTCTGTATATTCACACAAAGAATGAGTAATACAATACAATCATCATGATGCAAGCATGAATGAAAAAGAAATTTGAATTCCCAAGGAGGTCATTTGAATTGAATGAGCGAGTCTAGCTGGACTGCATGTAAGCCACAGTCAACACTTAAGTTAACCACTGATCAAAACCCTAATTGACTCAACTGAGCCCTAACTGAAGTTGAAGTGCAATAAATGACCAAGTCTAACTAAAATTAGCTCAAACACATGTCACTACAAGCCAACCAATAAGTGGTAGTGCATAAATGACTCCAATGAACCCCGATGAGGTTCACTGAACTGTAACTAACCATGAGAAGTGGTTGGAGGCGCCCCTGTTGACTCCAGTTCATTAAATAATCAATCAATAATCAATTTAATGAAGGAAGGTGCCTTCACTACCATGTTTAACTGATTGTAACAATAAGTTAGCAATATGGGGCATTAATGACACTCATATTACCCCTGGAGTGCTCCAGTTAGCCTCCCTGAATGTAGGAGAAGGCTAAGTTAGCCTCCTTGACTGAAGGTAGGCATGGGTGTGATCTAGCTGATGTCATCTAGTTCTCCTATGATGTCAATTAAGTCAATAAAACTTAGGATAGTGGTTTAACTAAGCCAAATTGACCAATTTGAGTGTGTATGGTGGTAAACGTCCCCAACACCCCCCCTTAAGCTATACTCAGGAGGAGTAGAAAACATAAAATGCATAAAAATGCTAGGGCCTCAGAAACTAAGGCCATAGGTCACCCTGTACAATGTTGAGACTGAAACAATGCTAAAAAACAAACTAAGTGAGGAAAAGAGGGAAAACCCAATGGGAAAAACCCCTCCTCAAGCTGGACACTGAAAGTAGTCTGCACCTTGATGGACTCACCCCCAACAATCAACATAGGTAAGTGTGCTTCTTTTCTAAAAATATCTTGGTGAATATCTCTGCAATCTGCTCATCAGTCGGGCAGTATTGTACAATGATGGTCATGTCATGCACTAGCTCCCTGATATAGTGCATGTGGAACTCTACATGCTTGGTCCTCTGCGTGGTAAATGGATCTATGGATATCTTAATATCACTTTTATTGTCACAAAATATGATAGTGGACAAATTACTACCAAGATCAAACTCTAAAAGAATGCCTTGCAACCAAACATCTTGGATGCAAGCATTCACCGCTCCTCGATACTCGACCTCTGCTGAAGATAATGCTATGGCAGCCTGCTTTTTGCTATACCAGAAAATGGGTCCACCACCAAACATGAATACATATTTATAAGTAGAATTCTGATCAATAGAATCACCCACCCAATTGAAATCTGTGTATCCAACCAGCTCTAGCTCGGAGTCTGTAGCATAGTGAATGACGTAGGTCCTAGTTCCATGAATATACTGGAGGATCCTCTTGGATTCCTTCCAATTAATATCATGGGGATGATGCATGTATATTTATATATAATTCACAGCATAACATATATCAATCCGATAATGTGTCAATTACAACAAGCTACCAATCAGATGTCGATAAATAGTGCAGTCCATGGGAGGTGTGCTTTTTCCTTCTTCAAAGCTGATCCCTAAAAGGAAAGGGAATGGTGTAGGCCTACATTAAGACATGTTAAAATTGAATAACAGGTCTTATATGTATTTGGACTAATTTACCATTATTCCATCATAATTTTTCTCAATTTGGAGCCCCAAAAATTGTTTTAAGAGCCCCAAATCGCTCATTTCAAATGCATTGTGGAGAGCAGTTTTGATGGCTGAAATAGAAGCAACTGTGCTACCTGTGATTAGTAAGTCATCAACATATAAAAAAATAATAAAAAAATTAGCATCAAAATTTTTTATATAAACATTTGGATCTGATCTACACCTTTGGAAATTTTGCGAGAGAAAGAAGGCATCCATCTTCAAATGCCACTCTCTTGGGGCCTGTTTTAACCCGTATAGTGACTTCTTTAGCTTCCAAACCAAATATGGATCAGAGATGTATCCCTCATGCTGATTCATTTATATCTCCTCATGAATATATCCATTGATAAAGGCTAAATTAACATCCATATGATGCACTACCCAGTGCTTAGATGCTAAAATTGCCAAAACTAGGCGGATGGAGTCCATTTTTGCAACCGGTGCAAAAGTCTCATGGTAGTCCACACCTTGGACCTGGAAGAAAAATTTTACCACTAAAATTTCCTTATATTTGCAGGTGATTCCATCAACAGCAACCTTCGTTTGAAATAGCCACTTGCATTGAACCAATTTCCTTCCCGGAGGAAGAGAAACTAGCTCCCAAGTAGTGTTTTTCTGAAGAGAATTCATCTCTTCATCCATGGAAACTTGCCATCTCAGATGCTTCTGAGCATGGTATTAGGATTTTGGGTCTGAACTAATCATCAAATAAAACATTTTTTACAACAAATTATCAGGAAAAGAGAGTGCAATACCTACTCTTTGGAAATCAGACCGTGTCCTCCTTGGATCATTCGGATTTCCAATGTTATCTCCTACGGAGGAGAATGTTTGTCGGGCCCATGTGGGAAGATGATTTTGTACTTCAGGTTATGATTCAACATATGATTTTTTCTATACACTAATATAAAAAATAATAGGATACAAATCAGGGTCATCACTCCCAATTTCATCATCCAAATATTCAGTAGAATAGGAAGGAAATTCAGTAGTTTTCTCCTTCACTAATTCCACCTCCTGAAGAGGCTCATCGAACTTGACACTCCTTTCGATGATGATATTTTTTGTTTTGATATCCCACAGATTGAAACCTTTTAATTCATTATGATACCCAATCAATATACATTCTATGATTTGCGGTTTCAAAGCCCTTCTTTTATCAAGTGGAATTCGGGCCCATGTAGTGGACCCAGACACCTACAGGTTCGACACATCCAGCTTTTGTCTGAAGTATGCTTCAAAATGGCTCTTCCATTTCATATATGAGTTTGGAACTCTATTTTGAATGTATTATGTAGCATGCATGGCTTCAGCCCACAAATTTGCATCCAACTTCTTTGATTCCAACATACAGGTGGTCATCTTCTTGAGAGACTGATTCTTCCTTTCTGCTACACTGTTCTACTGGGGAGTGTAGGGAATTGAATGTTAGACCCGAATACCACTTTGGGAGCATATTTGAAGCAAATCATTACTGACATACTCCCTGCCATTATCAGATCTCAATAATTTGATCTTAATCCCATAGGCATTCTCAATCAAGGCCTTCAGTTCAGTGAATTTTTCACATACTTCAGACTTGTTTTTGAGAAAGAAGACCCATGTGTACCTTGAAAAATGATCAATAAAATTCAGAAGATACCTTAATATAGTCATGGATGTGACAGGTGTTGGACCACTGATATTATAATGTATCAGCCCCAAGATGCATGCAACTCGATTTACCTTCCCATGATCGAACTTGTGCTCAGGGTGTTTTCCAACCACACAGCCCTTACAAATTCTAGTGGTTACCTTGATGACCGGGAGGCCTTCAACCATGGAGTTTTTCTATAATTGCTGCAAATATTTGAAATTGAGATGGACAAACCTCTCATGCCATAGCCTACTAACTTCATTTCCATGTATTAGCAGAGCGGTGGGATTTGCATCCACCACAAAGTGGGAAAACTCATAGGCGTTTGCATGATGGTTTGCAAGGCCTTTAGTAACAAGTTTCTCAGATGCAAGTTCCATTATATAAACATTATTTGAGCTGAAATATACTCTCTTAGGCACTCCTGTATGTTTCATCTGATAGACACTAAGGATATTTGATGCCAGAGACAGTACATACAAAACATTTGAAAAATATCCATTCTCAAGATCAACCGTACCTTATCCTTCTGAAATGATGGTGGAGTCATCTCCCATGTGGATGAGGATGGATTTGTCGGTATATAAGGATGAAAAGGAGTCTGTTTCAGCCATCATGTGGTTCAAATCTCTAGAATCAATCAATAGTGCTTTGGACTTTGAAGTGCTTTCCATGAGGGCATGACCTCTTTTATGCTATGGTTCCCGATATTGCTGATCTCTCCTTCGAAAGCTTTCCGAAAGATTGATGTGATTTCTATCAAGGAGAGAGGTAGCTTCATCAAGATTATTCTTCATGCAAGCATGTTCAGGGTGGAATCCCTTCCCATAGTATGAAAACTTGACTTTTTCTTTTCCATGATTCCCTTTTCCTTTGTTCTTCTTAAAGCTAGAAGACTGATCATGCTGTTGGTTTTCAACTTTAGGCTTAGGAGCTTCGAATTTAGTTCTTGGTTTATTTTGTTTCTTTCCTTTACCCTTCATATATTTGGGCCCTGATACATGGAGGGCTTGATCATGGGAGTATCTGATGATCTCTGTCTAGACAAGCTTATCATGTTCACTTGTTAGGGACTCAATGAAGGCATTGAATGTAGGCATCTTCCATCCAGGGGTTGTGAGCTTCCCCACAAGGAATGTAGAGACAAAAAATCAATAATCTGCTCCAAGTGTGGAGAGTATGGTGAGAATGATATTATTATCCTCCTTCTCCACTTTTCATTGCTTCAATAGTAAGACAATGTGCTTGAACTTTGTGAAAAAGTCATTCAAGGACTCAAAATTAGAAGGCTGGAGAGACATCAATTCATTTTCAAGCTGGTAAAATATCAAATCATCCTACTTTCTATACAGGTTTTCCAATTTGTCCCAAATTTCCTTTGGAGTCTTCAATCCCGAAAGATGGAAAAGAAGATCCCAGGAAACAGAGAGGCACAAGAATCTAAATGCTTCATCCTTCTTGTTCAAGAATCTATCTTTTCTTGTCATAGAAGCAAGCTCTTCTTTAGTGTCCATAGTGACCCTATATAGTCCTTTGGCACATAGCTAGATCTCCATAACTCCTTTCCATGAGTGGAAATTGAACAGAGTCAAAAGATATACGGAAGAAGCCATCTGAATTTGCTTAAGCGAATGCTTTCACCTGTCAAAAACCTAAAAATCACAACAAAAAGGGAAATGTAAGGTTGGACAGCCTACACATTTTAGGCTTTCATCACACCCAGCATAGTCAATCAAGCAAGCTTGATCAACAAGTTCTTTACTTGGGGTATTAAGTGGAAAGCATTGGCTTGTAGTGCAGTGATGGATTTTTGAGCTATTGCTCAATTTTCATGCAAGATCTGTCAAAAACCTTGTTTTTGAGAGATATGAGCTTTGTCCCGTCGTGAGCTCTGATACCATATTAATCTACCACAGTAATGTAGGGACTAGAACACAGTCTCATCAAAGATTAATAACAATAAGACATTAAAATGGTGTAATAGTGCTACAAAATGAGTAGCCGCTCTGTATGTTCACACAAAGAATGAGTAATACAATACAATGATCATGTTGCAAGCATGAATGACAAACCAAATCGAATTCCCAAGGAGGTCATTCGAATTGAATGAGTGAGTCTAACTTAACTGAATGTAAGCCATAGTCAACACTCAAGTTAACCACTGAAAACCCTAATTGACTCAACTAAGCCCTAACTAAAGTCAAAGTGTAATAAATTATTGATTCTAACTGAAAGTAGCTCAAACACATGTCACTGCAAGCCAACCAACAAGTGGTAGCACATCAATGACTCCAATGAACCCCGATGAGGTTAATTGAAGTGTAACTGACCATTAGAAGTGGTTGGAGGCGCTTTTGTTGACTCTAGTTCATTAAATAATCAATAAATAATAAATTTAGTGAAGGAAGGCACCTTCATTGCTCTGTTTAACTGATTGTAACCATCAGTTAGCAATATGGGGCATTAATGACACTCATATCACCCCTAGAGTGCTCTGGTTAGCCTACCTGAATGTAGGAGAAGGCTAAGTTAGCCTCCTTGACTGAAGGTAGGCATGGGTTTGATCTAGATGATGTCATCTAGTGCTCCTCGGATGTCAATTAAGTCAATAAAACTTAGGATAGTGGTTTAACTACGCCAAATTGACCAAATTGAGTGTGTATGGTGGTAAATGTCTCCGACATGAGGAAGTTGCAGGGTTTTCTCCATTTATAGTTTCCCCAAGGAAAAAAACAGTGTTCATTGTATCTTCTGTTTGATTGTTGTGCTTGTTATTCTCTCAGTTAAAGATCCTAATATAATGCTAGCTTAATTTTAAAAATCTAAGATGGCATCAGAGCTAACCTGAGAAGAAGACACTATGCAGCTGTGGGAACTAGGGATTCCTACTTTTTGGATCTCTCTCCACATATTTTCAACAAAATAAGGTTGGGATAACTCTCCTCCCTAGGGTGCATTTTTCTGTCGAAACAAAATGTGTTTCTGAGCTTTTTCACTTTTGGACCCGACACTACTGCTGGAAATTAGGACTTTCCATAGAAGTGTGATTTTTGAGTGAGCCCATGCCTGGAATGATCTCCTAGTCACAATCAATTTTTAGAGATCAATATCAAAGCATTTGGTTGGACAAAACTTCGAGAAACTAAAACCCTAATCTGCTCCTGAACCAGCACTGCAAAAATTTAGCTCCAAATCCAGATCCAACATCTTGACCTGGTAATATCTAAATCTTTTGTATTTCCATTTGAGGTTCTCAGTTAATATGTCTCATCATACCAAGCTTGATGAAAATCTTGAGGGAGCTGATAACTTCTGAGCCTGGAAGTATAGAATCTCCCTGGTCTTGGAAGAAAATGAGTTGGACTCCTACATCAATGAGGAGGTTCTCATTCTAGAGGAAGATGAGGCTAAGGACTTACATAAGAAGAAGTTGGTTATGGGAAAGAGGATTATTTCTGATTCAATCAAGGATCACCTCATACCACAGGTGTCCTCCATCAAGACACCTAAATCTATGTTTGATGCCCTAACCAAACTGTTTGAAGGGAAGAACATAAACCAGAAGATGACTCTGAGGAACTAGTTGAAGAATGTAAATATCCATAATGAGGAAACCATCCAGTCATACTTCATAAGGGTCTCCTAGATCAACGAGAAACTTGAAGCAGTAGATGAAGAGCTAGAGAATGCAGAAATTGTGATGAAAACCTTCAATGGTCTCCCTATGTCATGGGATTCTTTCATCCAAGGAATGTATGCTAAGAAGAAGCTAATCAAGTTCAGTAGAACGTGGGAAGAATGTTCACAGGAAGAAGATCGAATAGTATCTCAAGAAGAAAATATAATAA
>LPNX010915775.1:186311-328429 GCA_001517045.1 Pseudotsuga menziesii | reverse complement strand
GGGTTTCGAGAATAATTTCGGCAGAGGCAGGATGCTTATGATTGTGGATATGGAATAATGGGTCTCCATCACTTATTTATAAAACCATGTTTAGGTCAGCTTCTTAGGGTTTTAGCTGTTTTAGGGTTTCAGCTATTAGGGTTTCTTCTTTTTTTCTCATTATTTTATATTTTTTATTCCTTTTGGATATTTTTGGAGGAAAAAAGGATTTTATAGCCTTTTGGAGGCATTTTAAGCTTTTTGGTGACCTTTTAGATGGTTTTTATGGGTTTTTGATGGATATCTGGTAGGAAAGTGGTCAAATGGGAAAAAAGGATTTTATAGCCTTTTGGAGGCATTTTAAGCTTTTTGGTGACCTTTTAGATGGTTTTTATGGGTTTTTGATGGAGATCTGGTAGGAAAGTGGTCAAATGAGCCATGTAATGGGGTAGATGAGGTAGTTAACCATTTTTGGGTGTTAACATGAAGCTCTGTAAAAGGTGAAACATCCTTGTAAATTTCCAAGTTTGTATTTACCGCTATAGTTCTTTGTTATGCCACCACAAGATATATAAATCCATAGTTTATGTTGAATGCAAGTTTATTTATGGGCATGTCTCCTCCATATTTACTTGAGTGAATGTTCTTTACATTTAATGTCTCGTAAAAGACACAAAGAATCCATAATTATTTCACCATGCAAAAGTTGTGTTTTTATCCGCAGAGTGTTGGACACAAGTCTTATATGATATGACTAAGAAATATCTCTTTTATAAAGTTCCACCAAATGTTGTTTTGTCTAAATGAAAATTGGTAGCACAGGAGTTGGTCGCAACCTAAATCATGTGGCAGTAAAATCCGGTCTAAGTAAAGTGAGTCTATTGAAGTGAAAGTGTGTTGAGTAAAAATCCCATAAAACCTACCACAGTAATTCTGTGGCAAGTATTTTGGTCGTCATACTTTTCATTAAAGTAAAAGAAAGAGAAAAAAAAATTTATGACCATGAGGTAACTCAAGTCTACCGTCATGGAAGTTGTCTTTCTCAATATCCTCCATCCAACCACAGGATTGGACTAGAGGTTTAGAAGATGGGTCTTTTGTGGCTTCAATAATCCAGTGGAAAGGGGCTCTACGAGCTTTCTTGTCTACAGTTATGTATCCAGAATATTGGGAAAAGTTCGCATTTGTTGGTTGAGTCAAAATTAGAACAAGAACAAATGAGAGATCAACTTCACTTCGGTCCATCAAAAATATGTTTCCAAGATTCCTCCTAGAAAATTGTAACAATAAACATTGCTAACCAGTAGGCCCATTTTATAATCTGAGAGAAGTCAAAGGGTTATGATCAATTTCCAAAACAATTTTAAATACTTTTTGTTAGTTTTGACTATTTTTGGCGTGTATAATGTGTATACGTATAGGTGTGGATATCCATGTGTTTTTTTATAGTGTTGCATCCATGCAAAGAAATTAAATATCATCTATAGAAGTTAAATATCTTGTTAATAGAATTTAAATCTACATGCAAAACCAGAAGCATGGAAGATTCCCCTCCTAACTCTGGGTGAACCAACTGACCTCTTTAGTGGATACACACAAGAACATTGATTCAATAGGAACCAAAAGGAAAAATACAAAATCCAGATGGATTCAAATGGCCTTGACGAAAATTTCCGATTCAATTTTCTCAAGTCAGGATCCTACGTTGATTTCCCAGTCTTGCAAGGTGTTTTGGCATTGCAAGCAACACTTTGTATCCATTTCTTTGTCATTCTCTATATGTTTTTTATTTTGTTTATCAAGTAATATTTAATTGCTCTTCATGAGACAGGCATCCAAATTTAATTACTCTTCATGAGACAGGCATCCAAATTTATTTGATAGAACCATTTACCGTTGCTGTAATGTTTTTTATTGATTGAATATGGAGAAAATTGTGTTGGAGTAGTACCATTGAATTTCATCTATTAGTTTTATATTTTCCTTTTCTTTTGATTTAAATGTTTATGCTCGTGTTTTTTAATGGAGATTGAGAATAATGTGTGCAACTTTGATTTACAGAGCAAGAGATGTATGCAAGGAGAGACATGAGATGTAAAATTTGATGGTCGAAGGTGGGTTCAAAAATTGACCAAGACAATGAACAACAGTCCAAGATTTACTCGAAGACATCAATAAATGAATTATCTAAACTGTTAGCACTCAGAATCGCACCCAAGGTTATGGAAGGTGAACCCGGAGGTAAAATCAGAACCACTTTAAGAAAGGAAAACGAGCTCTTCCTTCCTAGAGAGGGATCTCTCACAAATTATTAACAAATCCAGATATAAAGTGAAATAAAACTCATATTATGTTGTGGTTGAAACAAAGCAAGCGTACATTGGGCTATGGAGTCACAAATATCAAGAAGCACATAGCAATATGCATGGAAAATGTCTGCAAAAGAGATATAATACTTTGGCTATGGTCAATATGTTTTTGGTCTGGTGATAAGGAAGAAATGATGACAGTCCATTAACACAAAGCACCAAATAAATGAATTCTACATTAACTTTGGTAGAAACGGTTTGTGAATATCCAAAATGATAGCAAGAGCATAACTAGGTATGAATTATGAAAACTATCACACACTTATCTCAGATATGAAAGAAAATATAATTGAAAGATTAACAATAAGAACGTGCACGTGAAGAAGAGAGATCACAGACTGTAAATGAGAAATATACATGAATATTTGCATTCAAAGGCCAACATTTGACTCTGAAACTACTATTAAAGACAAATCTCAAAATTACATAACACAAAAGTCTCACCGGTTTCAACCCTTTCTTTCTCTGTTGAGGGTATACTTATAATGTCTTAGACCCCTGAGACCAACCTCGAAACATACCAAAAATTAGTTACAACAACAATCAAAATTCGAACAAACTCAGACGTGGCATATTTTCCATGATTTATATATAAAACAGAGAATATGGAGTGACGCCCATGCTTGATTTTAAACAGTAATGCAACATCTGAAGTTTAAGGTTTGCTTGTTGAAAATGACGATTTGGAGCTCTTCCAATGGTCCCATGATAAGTAATCCTAGAATTTATCCTCAATGGCAGGGGTAGTAGAAACTTCTTTCGTTGCAAACACATGTTCTTACGTAGTTTCCCTCTAATCTTCATCATTTCACCTCATTCAGGAGATGGATTGTTGGAAAATAGGCTTCAAATCCCCAACTGTATATCTCAAATGGTGACCTTTGTTTGAAATATTAAAGAGGTTATTGTAATTATATATTTCACCAATAAAACCCATTCCTTCAGTTTCTCTGATTCACCTCTAGCTCGTCTGAATCTTCTTTTGAAGTTGATGAATCAGACTGTAATTTGGAACTTTCTGGAAAAATACACTGTGATGATCCTTTAAATTATCCCAGTATGTGATACCTATGTAAATACTGAAGGATGTTTTTTAATATTATCCCATTATTAAGAAAAATCTCTCTCTGTTTCTTAAAATTATTCTTTATTTAACATAAACAGGTCTCAGAAGTTAATACTAAAACAGTCATTTGAAAACCTAGAAATTTCCCTCTGAAGATGAATTTGATTCTCTCAAAGCATAGCACCTGTGTAGAAAATGAAGGAGGTTATTGAATATAGGCATGTTCTGAGGAAAATTTTCTTTCGGTTTCTGAAAATGTCTCTTCGTTTGGCAGAAACAGACGCTTGAAGTTAGTGACTCAAACATTCATTTTCATGAAATAATTATTCTTCTTATGCTTCAATTGATGTTTGATACTCTGTTTGTTTTTTACTTTGATTGATATCTCCATATTCATTTTAAATATTATATTTTATTTATTGTAAACTCAATCCCTTTGTTTAATTGCTTTATATGTATCCGAGAAGTTAAATTCTCTCAAACATTTCTCCTTAAGCTCCAATAGATCGGCTAGGTCCAACTTTCCATAAGCTACATGTTCCTCTATTAACCTTGCAAAGTGAGCATGAAATGCACGGGAAAAAAAATCCCTCCTCCTTTTAGCATCACCCATGGCACCTTCACTAGCTACAAACTTTACCATATTAACTTTATTTTATTTTTGTTAGCGGAATAAATTTATCTCGTTAACTTATTAGCAAAACCATGGATGGACTTACACGTGCCAAAACTTGGACCCCAGAAGAAATTCCACTAATTTTTAAAAACTTAAAACAACAACACTTTCAATCTATGGAATATGGGTGGACCATTGATTTCTTGGTCAGTTAACACGATGAGGATGCATGGTTTAAGATTTCATCACGGGCATCTTTATTCCGTAAATTTCAAAATATTGTTTCTATTTGAACTTTGATGTAGCATAATTATTTCATGTTGTTAGATGCTTTGGGTCATCTCCTACGTCATTGATCATCCTTTTATTATGCAAAAGTTTAAACATTCAAACCTGTTTGAAAAATATGCCTAAGGTTATATTTCCTTGGTCTCTCGCTAATTTCAAGAAGGTCAACTTTTAAGCTGGAAGTGAATAGATCTGATAGCCTCATGTCGCGTGTAAAAGAATTGAGGATGATACTTTGTATTTTAGCTTCATCAATACCCATGACATGCATTCCAAGAATAAATTCCATGTCATCTTCTTCTGCTTGTGAAACAAGGTCCTCATCCACTGTCACTTATAATTATTACAAGAAGATCGCTGCTCTCAGCCAAATAGACATTTCTTATACTAACATCAATTCGCCAAATTAAACAATATTCAACCCAATTATAGCAGCACAAAAAATCATTTTGAACATATTTCCAACAATGTTCCACCATAGATAGGCTCAGCCGAAATTTCAACCATATTCTCCATCTGGTTCCCACACAAACTCAATGGCAGATCCAACATATTTGTTTTTACAATGGGAGAATTATCCCACTTTATATATGTGATTTCCAACTAAAGAAGATAATCACTTCGCTCAGAATCTATGAAGGTTATATCGCTGCTACATTAGATGGCTCCATCATGTTTCAATGTTATCCCATAAATTTAACAAATTATTGTTTCGTTGACACAATTATATATCAAAATAGAAGTGTCTCTGAACCTGCAGGCTTAATCCAATTTGGAAGGAAATAGCGCTTACTACCTTCATCAATCATTCCCATTTCATTTCATCAAACAACATTAAAAACTCTGCAATAGGACTATTTCTCCATGGAGAATCTAGTTTTTTCTCTCTATACGCCTTCACTTCTTCAGGCGTCTGCTGATCAACCTATGCATGGCCATGTTTTATCAACTCCACTACCAGACCATTAAATATGTGAAAACTTAGACACAAGCTGTATTTTCATATTTTTTTGTAATGGGAGAAATATCCCACATTTGCGAGGAGAATGAACATTAAATTATTTATATGTGCCGATAATTTCAATATGTATCAAGGAACAAAGAAAATGTTATGGAGTATGCTTGTGAGTTTGGAACATGGACTTTGATGGCGAGCTTTAATTTGAATACTAACCTATGTGTTGATGTGGCATGTATATGCGTGTCCCATGTAATCATGCTCTTAATGATGAGCGGCCTTCTGCCAACATTTTTTTATAAAAAATCTCTTTTATCCATATTTTAAAAAATAATAAACTTTGGTACAAAATAAAAATTCGACTATAAAGCCAAATTTAGATATAAAACCAATGTTTATAATTTCTTATTTTAAAATGAACTAAGCCTTCCAAATCACAAGAATTTATAAAAATTCTTTTCGTTTTTGCTCAAAGAGTTTTCAGGCTCGTTCGTCTTTCCAAACTTGGACACTTTGATAAACTACCAAGCAAATGAACCTGGAGCTGCCAAATTGTCGATGAAAGTTTGAAATTTAAAGGAAATAAGACCAATTTCAGTAGAAATAAGTTAGTGCTAACAACTGACTCCAAATAGGTATGCTATCCTCCCTATGAGGTAACACAGAACCCTGTAGACCAGGTGCCGAATCCATTGGGAGGCTTCCAATTTTTTTTTTAATTCCTCAACATGCTCTGAAATACAAAACTAAACTATTGCTGAAACAAAACTGAAAAAATGAAACTAAAACTGAAAACTGCTGAAATAAATGCTCGCCATGTCGAGCTTATTCACATCTACTTACCTACCCTACTTACTAAGCATACATTCCTAGTTAAGTAGCTTCTGACTTCCATTGAAGCCGGTCAATCAAATGATCCCATAAACCAACTTTATCCTCATGCTTGATAAAAAATAGAGATGACAAACTTAATGACAAAAGGTTATGATAAAGAATTGATCCTTTCTATAAGGACATAACTGGCCATTACTACTGCAAAGCTTCTCCATGTATTCTGGCACTGGATCATGATAACCTGCAAAATTTTCTGTTATTTGTTTGCCATGACAGAGTTTTTCCAACTACAACCCCTCTAGCATCCTGCCAAAATTTTCTTTAATAAAACCTTGTGAGGAATTCCCTTGGGTATTTGCAAATGAGACACCAACTTTTTCATATAAAATCTTAGAATTTAAAACCCAATTCCTTATAAGTGTTTCAAAGAAAATAACATTGTGTTCTTCAATAGAATTGGGAAATTAATTTCTGAATTTAAAAAACATAAAGAAATATCCCATTTGGAGTCCTCCTCTTCTTCTTGGTGATCCACTCCATTATTCAAAACCCATAATCGACCCTCCTGACTGAAAATTCTTTCCATTTATTCTGCTATAGGATCATAAAGAACATGACAGCTTTCAGATCCTTTTATCATTTGCTTACCATGAGAAGGTTGTTCAAAGTGTAAATCCTCTTGCATACTATCAAACCGATCTTCAAAAGAACTATGCAAGGAAAAATCATGACAATTTCCAAGCGGGATATCCTCAACTTCAATAAAAATTTCAGAATTAACAACTTGATTCTCTTTATGTGTCAGGAGAAATACCATCCTTTTCATCAATAGGATCAAGAAAACAGATTTCTTCTTGACAAAAAAATTCTGAATTGGAAAAACAAAAAGAAACATCGATTTGAGAACCTTCATCTTATTCTTTGTCATTCAATTCCTCATCATAAACTATTGGTTTTTCCACATGTTGAGATTGATTGCATGATTGATAATCCTGATCATCTTCCACTTCTAAAAATTTCATGAAATTTTCCATTGTCTAGAATTTATGTGTTTGTTTAGAGGCTTTGAGTATATGTCTCAACAATTCAAAAGAAGAATAACACAAAGGAAAACAATCGCCTTCAGCACACTCGCTATCCTCTATGTTTTCATCCTTTTCACCTTGGATTGTAATCAGATTTTCTTCACTAACAGGCCCTGAACTTACAAAATTTACAACGGTTTTTTAGACACAACATCCAAGTAATCATCCTCATATTCATCATATATGGGTAGTCTGAAAACTTCTTTAGAATCATCACTAACAGAATTTATGACAGGCTGATAGCAATTTTCATAAAATAAATTATTATAACCTTCTTCCTGTACATCATTGATTTGATCATCTTCTTGCTCACACAAAATAGAATTAGATGGCAGGGCAAGTTCTTTTTGTTCATATTGCTCATTCAACTCTAATTCCTTTTCCATTCCATTATTATTGTCTTGGTCTGAAAAAAATTTAGACATCCTAAGATTGTCTCCAACATTTAATGAATCAATAAACATATGCTCCAATGTGACTGAAATTCTCTCCAAAAGAAGTAATGACAATTCAGGAGGAAATATAGATGCATAATGCAACTTAGCAGCACCTTCTAATGGTTGAATTTATTTTGGCATATTATACTAAAAGCTTGCAAACCTCCTGTTGAAACTAGACATAGTTTCACCCTCTTGTTGCTTCATGGAATAAAAATCTGAAAGTATTTGTTCCAATGACCTCCTCTTACCCCAAAACCCCAAAAATATATGAAAAAATTGTTCCCATGTATTGATGGATTCAGGTTGTAGATGTTTAAGCCATTCCTTAACATCTCCTTGCAAAGATTGGGAGAAATCCCTCATACAAACATCATCATGCTCTATCTCAGAGAGGTCAAGGAAATGCTCAAAGGCTTGTAGATGTTTCTCAGTTGTAAGGTTCTTATATTCTCCATCAAAATTAGGAAGGTATTTGTAGTGTTTTGTAGGAAAATCATGAAGGATAGGAGGTAGGTGAAGTGGTCTATACCGGTTTTGGATATTGGAAGAAACAAAGATATGTGGAAAGGATGTAAAATCAACTGTGGTATCATGAGGATAACAAGGATGTTTCTTGATGTCATGTGGTTCAAATAAAAATTCTTGATCAAAATCAAATGTACAAGATGATAAGATACTTTCATTTTGTAAAGAAGGATAAACAGGAGTAAATCCATGGTTTTGGTGTGAATGGAATAAACGATGGAAAATTGTTTTGACAAACTTAGGAAAAGCCACAAAAACATTTACAAGAAAGGATAAGACACCTTGGATAATATTGAGGCTTGAATACCTTATTTTTTCTCCATGCATTTCCATGGCTAGACAATGAGCTCATTTCCCCAGCAGAGTTTGCCAATTCTCTTTGAAAACTTGATTTCTAGATCATGTCACCAGTGGAGACACTGAAATGTCTGAAACATGGATTCTTTGGAAGGTGGAGTTGCCAAGTGAAAGATACACAACCTTGTTGATATCTGAACATTGTTCACCATAAACAATCAGATCTAAAATTTTGTCGTCCATACCTAGGGAATATCTTAACCTTCATTCCCCGGCAACGGTGCCACTTTGTTAGCAGTCATAATCACACCCAAGGTTGTGGAAGGTGAACCCCGAGGTAAAAACAAAACCACTTTAAGAAAGGAAGCTGGACTCCTCCTTCCCAGAGAGGGATCTATCACATATTCTTAACAGAGCCAGATATAAAGTGAAATAAAACTCAGATTATGCTGTGGTTGAAACAAAGCAAGTATTTCCAAAGAAAAAATACGGTTGAAGTCTAAGAAGGAAGGGATGAGTGTTGATTAGTTTACAGAAGAAATGAATCCTTGGGATATAGATATATGCCACACTAGGTTCAAGGAGATGAAATATTACAAAATCCTTACTCTCTACTGGCAAATCAAATCAGATTAGGACAATTTCTGCTTGAAATGTAGGAGGAAAGGAATCAAATGCAGGAATGAAATGCTCCTACACATGGATGAAATCCAAGTCGTGGCTCAGGAAAGTGATGGATAGAAAAAATCAAATATATAACGCTACTATTGGATGGATTTGCAAAACATCTTGGTTCTTCCCCATTTTCTACTTCAAATCCGGCTATAGACCCGTAGTCCTCATATGCAAAGGAGGTTCCTTACATCTCTATTTCCAATGATAAAAATACATAATAGCTTTGTTGTATGGGAGTTCATTTTTTTTTTCTAGCTATCTCATGTATAGTCCAATATTAGTACTTATTTAAATTCAAAAGGATAGCTATGCTATAGTGATACTATTTCTTTTACTTTTCGGTGTAAGACACCCTAAGTCTCTTGAAACATCTGATGATAAATAATCTTTTTATCTCTAGTCTAGTTTCCTTTGTGGTAGATGATTTTTGACTTTTTGTATTCATGTGTTCAAACTAATATAGTTTATGGAGCTATAATGAATATTTGATTGAAGATCACATAAGAGATCTACAACTTATGGCCCATCTTTGCATCTCTAAATCTCTAACACAAATATTGTGCTTGTGCATGGAGTCTCTACAGCAATGGAGCCGCTATAACTAGATCTAGGACCCAATCTATATGACGTGTTTCATCGATTAGCATCTGTGACTCCCTGAGTAATTACAGGTTCCTTAACCTCCAAAATATTTGTGAAACAGGAAAATGCTTTACAATAAAATCTGATCGGATTCAGCAAAGATGAAAGCTCTGGGATTGACTGAGAGAGGTTTAGTAGTAATTTTTACAGTCCTTTGGCCATCACCCAAATATTTTGAAATTTGGATAAATAACAATTGGAGACTTTTGTTGACAAGAAATATGCACCATCATTTATGTGGAAGGGGCCTAGAGGTATGTACATAAATAGTTGGAATATATCCTTTGATCTTGCATGTGATATCCCTTCTATTGTCAAGGTTTGGGTGAAATTACCTCATCTACCTTTTAATTGTTGGTCTAATGAAGTTCTTACAGATATTGGAAATTCTTTAGGAAGATACATAGATATATATGATCCTAAAACTCCCATGTTTTCATGTGCTTGAATTTGTGTTGAGGTGGATATTGACAAAAGGATTACTAGAAGTTATTAATCTTACATTAGATAATTGGACACATGTTTAACAGGTTTATTATGATCATTTACCCTTTAAATGAAAAACATGTCATGACTATGGACATTGTGCAAGAGATTGTCCAAAGAAAAATAAGCAAGATACAAAAAGAACAAGAGCAATGTTGGAACTAGGTATTGAAGAAAGGAAAATATAATTCCAATACAATTAAGTCAATTATTACCACAAATACATCTTCATAAAATCATTTACAGTCCTTAACAAAACTAGAGGTAAAGAAATCGAAAAAGAAATAGAGCAAGAAATTAATAAAAGAGACCAAGATTCAAAGAGATTGAAACAAGCAGGATCATATCACTGGAAAAAACACTCAACTCTCTACCCCTCAAATAATTTTAGAGGAAATAAATATGGAATGCTACACATATATTCTCCCTTCTGAATCAATATAGGAAATAAATTTACATCCAAGAAATGAAAACGAGGATAATATAGGAGTTATGACCGGACGTAAATCTTAGCAATCACAAGAATATTTTTCAAAAGATACAACAGAGGATAATGCAATTCATAAACAATTAGGTAGAAGATCACACAAATAGATAAGAGAGGAGGAAGAAGACACGGATAAGCAGTTAGGTAAACAAGCTTCCCTAGATAAGCTCATCAAAGTAGTAGGATCAAGTCATAAAGGGAAAAGACCAGAAACCAAGAGTAAATTTGGATCTCAGTCAAGAAAATAATGAATATAGTCGCTTGGAATTGCAGGGGATTCGAAGGCACTCAAAAAGTAGAAGCAATTAAAAATATGATTTATAAGGAATGACTTTCCCTCCTTTTGTTCTAGGAGACAACAAAAAATGTGAATGAAGAGCAAAAAATCCTCCAAAAAAATGGGAAAATAGAATGGGTATCTTTGTTAGTGTCATAGGATCTTCCAAAGGTCTGGCTATATAGTAGAATATGAGGAAATTTAAAATTCAATCTCACAAAGGTAACACCAATTTGATTATGGAAGAACTGGAAGATATCAATATGCAGGATATTAACAGAATTTACAATGTACATGGACTAATAATCAATATAGCAATATGTGATCATTTTGTCATTTAATAAATTATTTAAGATAATTTCAATATAGAATCTTAGTTGGATATTTTAATGCTAATATTTCTTGAAAAGAAAGAAGAGGGGATATTTTAGTCAGAGATCCATTTGGAGAGAATATTGATAATTTAATAAGTGATTTGGATATGATGGATATAATCCCCAAGAAAGGCCTATATACTTGGTCTAGAATCTAGGATGGACAAGTTTTGGTGCATAATGAAATTCTTCATAAAGGATTTATGCTTTGCACCACACTTCTCCCAAATTTAGTTTCAAAACCTAATCCCATTATGCTCTCTATTGAAGAAATTGAGAATCAAGAGCCAATCCCTTTTCATTTTAATCCCTTGTAGTTAAAAAATGATGAAGTTCTTCCTCTCATAACATGAATCTAGGAAACCTGGATTAAGGGATCCCCTTCTTATGTCTAGGAGCTAAAATTGATATTACTCAAATAAACCCTTAAATAATGCAGAAAAAATCAATACTGCTCTCCTCAATATGAAAAAAATAAGATTCAAATAGACTTACAGCTTCTGCAAGTGAAAATGGAAGCAGAAGAGTTGAAGGTTGATTTATTACAAAGGGAACAGTAGTTGAATAGACAATTAATTGAAACCAACAAGTGGAAAGAGGAAATTTAGAGATTGAAATATCAATCTCTTTGTCTAGCAGTAGGAGACAACTAGAACACATCTTTTTTTCATAATCAAGAAAAAATCTAATTGAATCAAAATGTAGTTCGTGGAATTTAGGACATGGATGGGGATAAATTTATTGGCAATATAACTGTCTGAGAAGAAGCATACAAACATTTCAAGGATATCTACACATAACATGGGTGCAAATGGGTATAACTAAAGAAGAAATGATAGAGAATTTTCCATAGTTGGTAATGGAAGTATTAAATTAGATGCTAAATAAGTGCGTCAATGAAGAAGAATATCTTTAATCCATATGGGTATTAGGACCATACAAAGCACCACTAGATAAAGCATCAGGTCCAAATGGATTTCCTATTCATTTTTATCGAGCATGTTGTCCGATTATTAAAAATGACTTTTGTAAAATTCTAAATTGGACCAAAGGAAGAGAGAACATTGGAGGTGCCATGAACTCCTCATTCCCAGCTCTAATCCCCAAAGAAACAATGTAACATACCTCGTTATGACAGCAATCACACCCAAGAGTTTTCATGCACAAAAACTAATGCAACTGGTCAATAATTTTCCCTTCCAAACAATTTTATCCAAGGATTTATTATTTAAAGAATGTCAAATTTATGGAAAACATTCAAAATAACTCTGACGCTATTGGTTAAACACATAAATTTCTTTTCTTTATTTTCTGAGAGAATGAACACTCCAAGTGTAAGTAATTCACTATACTTTGACAATTTAACTTACAGGTAAAATATACTAATATAGAATTTATGTACGAATATTCTGGTGCAAGTCTTCATAATCAACACAAATAAAAATACTAATTCTTATCAAACTTAAGCGAAAACCATAAAACTACAACAACACTTTCTAGTACACAACATTAACAGGTAGAAATAAGTATATTATGGGATTGTTTGCTTAAAGATAGTATCACCATCTTTTTCCAAACAAATTTCAAAATAACAATTAAGTTGAATATATATATATATATATATATATATATATATATATATATATAGATAGATAGATAGATAGATAGATAGATAGATAGATAGATAGATAGATAGATAGATAGATAGATAGATAGATATAGATATAATGTTAAGTATTCCAACTCTTGCATATTCATAATATTTGGATGCTTATAAAAAAATGAATTGAAGACAATTGCATAGTGTTTCCAACTCTTTCTAAATGCATATCCATTAAATAGTTTAACACAAATTTTAAAGCAACACATAGAATTTCCAATTCCTTTACAAACTCTTAGTATTTCAATCATTTTCAAAACAAATTCAAAAACACATGTAGAGCATACTTGCTCCTTCAACGCATTCTAGAATCAAAGAATAGTGTGGTAAGTAAAACACAAAGCATTTTCCAACTCTCACGATACATTTTCAAAAATATATTGTATGAAATTAAATTAGGAATATACACAACAAATGCACATAATTCTAAACCAGAATGTGTCAGTATGATTTCACACCCAATACAAATAGATTTTAACCATTCATTTTTGCAGGATTCATTCTAAAGGTAAATAATAATATTTCAAATCGTACATGACACCTTTCATACCTTCAAATTCATAGAAATTTATTAAAGTAATGAAACAAAAACAAAGTATCTATTACTTATCTATATTAATGATTACCTGGGAAACTAACTATGTATGAGGCATGCTCAACCCAACCGTAGGCCACCCTTCTCATAAATCTCTCAGCAAGGAACCACCCTCGAGATGGGACTTTGAATTCACTAGTATAAATATCAAAATTGATCAAACAGAGAATGGATAGGTGCACAAAGTAATTCCCCACTAGGATAATAGCTTGGCACTCACCAAATTTTCACATCAATAGTATGGATTTTCTTTCTAATTCCCAAAAATTGTCTTCAACCAATTCCAAGAAAAATAACTAAGTCCTTTCCTAAGTATCTATTCCAGAGAAAAACAATGAACTACCTTACACTAGGCATACAATTCCGGTCAGTGCCTAGAATTATCTCCAAGGAAGGTGATTACATAGTTAGTAAGTTTACTGGAAGGATGGTATCTATTCCAGAGAAAAGCAGTGAACTACCTTACACTAGGAAAACACTATCACACAATATCCATATTTATCTCTAAGGAATATTGCATCATAGTTATAATTTATTGGAAACTTAAATATCTACTCCAAAATTAAACAGATAACTAAGGCACAACCCCTCTAACACAATGCCCATAATTGTAAACTAGATTACACTAGGGCGGCATGATATGGGTATGAAATAGAGACCATGCCTAGTCATTATCAAAACATTAGTTTCATAATACAGGTTGAAAAATATATTCACAGACTAAAATAGAACCATGGATTGTCTCCTTCATTTGTACAAGCGAGAGAGACAGAGGGAGTTTGTAATTGGATTGCTCCTACATATGAGCTAGCCTAAGAGTCAGAGAGCTATGTATGAGTGAAAAATTGAGTGAATTCACATCGTCATTCTTTCTTCATGTATGTATTTTACTGCATGGAAATCATTTGCGATGCGGTATTTCCACCCATAGACTCATGCCCCATGGGTTATTAAACTTTTTGTTTTACTTTCCACCAAACTTCGTTTTTTTTTAATGAAGGATATTTTACTAAGTTTAAAAATTAAAAAACTTAAATTATATTTAAAATACTTTTCAAGGTCAATTTAAGGCTAAGGTCATGTTATAACCCCCCCACCACCCTCACCAAAAGCTTACCTTGGCACAATTTCCTTCTCATTGGTGAAATCATAGTCCCCTTTCTCTTTAGTATTTCCTCGGCCACAACTAGTTGTATTTTTATATTAATTTTTCAAAATATGTTTTATTTGTCCTTTTAGGAATTTCATCATAAAACTTTACATCAATACATCATGGGTCCAAAACTGTGGTATTACATTCCCCTCTCCCTTAGATTTAACACCATCTTTGGGGTTTCATTATACAAAACATATGTTTCAGAATGTATTTACATTCCAGAATATTCAAAGGAATCAAAATAAATATGGATACTCGATCTGCATAGATTATTCCATTTCCTAGATAGCTTCTTTAGGACTATAATGGGTCCATTGGAGATTACCTTTCCTATAGCCATTTTCCTAAGTGTCGTGATCCTTTTTTCTAAAATGTAGACTCACTGAACCTAAATTGCCCCCTTTGGGTCATCTTGCATAAAAAACAAATCAAGTATATGATTAGGATCATGTACATACCTTTTCAATAATGAAACATGAAAAACATTATGTATTTTAATAGTGGGAGATAGTTCCATCTCAAATTCTATTGGTCCAACTCTAATCGGGACCTCAAATGGTCCACAAAATTTGGCTGCCAACTTCTTACAATTTCCCAGAATCAATGAACTTTTCTTACATCTGACTTTCCAAAATACGTGGTCTCCCACTTGAAAATCTCTATACATGATTCCTTTATTAGCATAAAAAAAATTTCTATCTTGGACCACTTTCAAATTCTACTTGATTTTAGCCACTTGTTCCTCCATATCATGTAACATTTCAGGTCCCACTATCAACCATTCCAAGGGCTTGTCCCAATTCACTAGAACATTACACCTTCTGCCATATAAGGATTCAATCATAATCGTTTTTAATGATGATTGGTATTTCTTTTTATAGGAAAACTATACCAAATATGGGTAATCCTCCCAATTGGTAGGACTGTCCATTATATACATTCTCATCATATCTTCAATGACTTGATTTAACTGCTCAGTCTACCCCTCTATTTGTTGATTGATAGACTATGATGACATTGGTTTTGGTTCCAACTCCTTGAACAAACCTTTCCAAAATTTCAAAGTGAACTTGGAATCTTGATCTGAAACAACTGCCTTAGGAATCTCATGTAACCTGGAAAATTCCTTCATATAGATCTCTGCAATCTTTATTTCTTTAATTGTTGATAGGACAAGTATAAAATGAGCAAATTTTATCAATTTATCGACCATTACCATAATGGAGTCATGTTTCTTCATTGTCTTTGGTACTTTAGTAATAAAGTTGATGGTTATCATGTCCCATTTCTACTATGGAATTGTCAATGAATGGAGTAGACCAGCAAGATTTCTACATTTTTCTTTCACTCTTTAACATTCAAGGAACTTAGCAAAGGAACATTATGCTCGGCCAATAATACTCTTTCCTAATAGCTATAAGATATTTTTGATAGCCAGGATGGCTTGCATAAGGACCATTATGCATTTCATGTGGTATAATCCTCTTCAATTGATCCCTTTCAGGCACATAGATTATATTGTTTTATAGGATAATTCCACTTTCCTCCAATTTATTAAGAATATATTTCAATGGCATGTTTTCTAACTATAAAGTTGACTTACCTTGCAAATAATGCTCATTACAATTTAATGCTTCTATCAATTTGCTCTTCAAATCGGTTTTCCAATTACTAATGGCTATAATTTTCATCATATGATTTCTTCTATTGACTGCATCTGCAACTCAATTTTATTTTCCCTTGATATTCTTAATTTCAAAATTGAATTCACTTACGAATTCCATCCATATAGCTTGACAAGCACTCAAGTTGGATTGTTCAAACAAATATTTTAAATTGTGATGATATAGCCTCAATTCGAATCTAATTTCCATAAGGTAATTCCTCCACATTCTCAAGGTGTATACTATGGAAGTGAGCTATAAATAATCCATTGCATACCTCTTTTCATTCTCCTTTAATTTATGTGATTCATAACAAATCACATTCCCTTCTTGCATCAAAATTCCATTGAGTCCTTCCAAAGATGCATTTTTGCATACTACATATTCCTTATCTAGATATGCAATCTTTAAAATTGGTGCACATGTGAGTAATTTTTTAGAAGTCTAAAAATATCTTCACATTTCTAGGTCCAAATGAATTTCACACCCTTATTCTATAAAGATGTAACAGAATCAGTTATCCTGGAGAAAGTCTCAATAAATATCCTATAATAGTTAGTCAATCCCATAAAAGTTCTTACCTTAGAGACATTCCTAGAAGTGGTTCATTCTTGTATAGGTTTTATCTTAGCAGGGTCCACGGTCACTCATTCCCCTAAAATAATATGACCCAAATATAAAAATTGTTTTGATACAAAGAGCACTTACTCAGTTTAAAGCATACAATTGATTCTCTCTCAAAATTTGTAAGGTTATCCTCAGATGTTTATCATGTTCTTCCTTTGTCTTGGAATAGATTAAAATATCATCCAAGAATACAATACTAAACTTGTTCAGGAATTCTCTAAATATACCATCTATAAGGCACATAAATGTGGTTGGTGTGTTTGTTAGTACAAAAGGAAAATGGTGTATCCTTAATTCCCATACCTGGTTCTGAAAGTGATTTTACTAATATCTTCATATTTCATGCGTACTTGATGGTAACCCAATCTCAAATCGATCTTGTAGAAGCCTCTTGCTCCTCACAACTGATCAAATATATCATCAATCCTCAGTAATGGATACATGTTTTTAATGGTGGCTTTATTCAACTATCTATAATCCACGCATAATCTCAACATACCATCCTTCTTTTTCACAAAGAGGGAAGGAGCGGTGATACACTAGGGTGTATATAACCCTTCTTCAACAAATATTATAATTGTATCTGCAATTCATTCAATTGAGGTGTGCTCATTATATAGGGATCTTTGGATATTGGAACAACTCTTGGTACCAAATCAATTGTGAAATCGATATCCCTCTTAGGGGCTAATCCTAATACATATTGAAAAACATCTCAAAACTCCTAAATGTTGCATAGTCTTCATTGATATTTCTCGATCAATTTGTAACTCTTTAGCATGGATCGAGTACAACTGACAACCCTTCTTGAGAAATTTCTTCATTTGCATGGCAAATATTTGTCTAACATATATCAGAATTGGAATACCCTTTTCGGATTGAACTCTTGTTCTCATCTAGACATGTGATGGTTTTTCCATGAAAATCTAGAATGTTAAATTGTGATTCCATCCAATCCATTCCGATTTGAATACCATATATCCCAAGGGGAATTATATCTAAGTCAACTATTGTCTGAAACCCATTCATTTCAAAACATTGACAATATTTTATCATTGAAGTGATATTTTGTTTCATACCAGTGGTTAATTGTACCATTCTAGACTGTGGTAAATCACTACTCACTAAGTGACATCTTTCAATCACATTAGCACGAATATAACTATAAGTAGCTCCAAAATTAATTAAAATTGAAATTATTACATTATCAATTTTACCATCAATCTCGATCATAGTTTATTGATGATCTTCCTAACGATTATCCAAAGCTGCATAAATTTAGGGCATGATTCTAGCAAGATATTCCACCATGTTGGATTCTCAAACAATATATATGTTGGACCCTTTTTGTACATTTATTAACATCATGACCACCTCCGCAATTGCATCATTTAACTATATATTGTTGCTTTTGTCCTGTAGATCCATCCATCCTCGATTCTCCAAACAAAATTTTCTCTTGGACAATTTAGTTTGGTTACCTTTAACATCAAGGGACTTGAACCTCTTTTTCCTTTGATCTTGTTTGTATTTCAATTTACCTATCCATGCTTTATGCAATCCCAGTCTTCTTTATTTTGTTAAAACAAGCATTTATCCTTCCTTATAACTTCTTTCGGAGTATGAGGTTCATCATAAGTCATTATATACCAATAGTATGATGGTAATCCACTGAGAAATCATTGGACTTTATTTTTTTCATATTTTATGAAATCAACATACCTTAACAGCTCTAGTAACCTTATCTCATACTCCTCCATAGTCATATTACCCAATCTAAGTTCGAAGAACTAGTCTTTCATTTTCTTGTCATAATACTATTTGGACAGGTACTCATGCTTAAAATACTTCTGAAACTTCTTACACAAATTTTCCTTCCATTGACATTTTTCAACTACTTAAATCGCTCCCACCATTAATAATCCTTTCCCTGAATATTGTATATAGAAATTCGGGCTTTCACATTATCAGATTAATTATGCAGCTGCAAATATTTCTTTAATTCTAGCAACCAAATTTATTCACTTTCCATTGATTTCTCTCCATTAAAAATAGGACCTTTTAATTTTCTTAGTTCACCTTGTAATGGGTCCTCATCATATTTCCTCTTTCGATATCTTCTATATGTGGAATCTTATCTATTTTCAAGTTCCCACCTGCTGTTATGGATTGCAACTGATCCATCTTGGTCCATGTTGCCCCATTTTTCTCACAACTCTACTTCTCAAGTGTTGGTTCCTGTCAACAAATTCTCTTATCGAAGAATCTACTTCATCACCTCTCATAACAGGAGATACATGTTGCAGTGGATTCTGGAACTACATCAAGCTCTGCAACATTTGTTGTTCTAGGTTATGTAGTATTTTTCCTTTTATATCATTCAATTTTTGGATCGTTTTTTCACCCCCCACCTCTATCCAAAGTTCGTTGGTTTTTGTTCTTTGGATACTCATCCCCACTTCTCTAGCGAACTTGGGAAGTTCCGATTCATCCTACATTCTTACTACGCCGCTATATGTTTAATATGGAAATTTATATATTTTATATTTTGTTAGACACAAAAATATGCATAGACACATAACCTAATCATATCATGACATTCAATGATTTAAATATAGATCAATCATATCAGCTACAATCTGACACAAATCTATTTCCTTTAACCCACGAGGTTCAAGAGTTGTAACCTCAACTCTGATACGTTTTGTAACATACCTTGTTATGACACTAACTCACACCCAAGGGTTTTCATAAACAAAAACTAAAGGAACTGGGAAATAATTTTCCCTTCCAAGAAATTTTATTCACACGGGATTTATTATTTAGAGAATGTTAAATTTATGGAAAACATCCAAAGTAACTCATACTCTATTGGTTGAACACAAAAATTTATTTTCTTTATTTTATGAGAGAATAAACACTCAAAGTGTAAGTAATTCACTGTATTTAGACAATTTAACTTAAAGGAAAAATCTACGTATATAATTTAAGTATAAATATTCCGGTGCAAGTCTTCATAATCAACACAAATAAAAATACTAATTCTTATCAAACTTCAGCCAAACCCATAAAACTACTACAACACTTTCTAGTACACAACATCCACGGATATTATGCCATTATTCACTTAAAGACACTACGACCAACTTTTTCCAAATGCATTTCAAAATAACAATTAACTTGCATATATATATATATATATATATATATATATATCATCGCATTGAAAATTCCAGCTCTTGCATAAAGCATAATATTTGGATGCTTATCAGAGAGGAATTCAAGACAATTTCATAGTGTTTCCAGCTCTTGCTAAATGCATATCAATTAAATAGTTTAACATGAATTTCAAAGGAACACAAAGAATTTTCAATTCCTGTACAAACTCTTAGTATTTCAATAATTTTTAAAACAAATTCAAAAACACATGCAGAGCATACTTGCTCCTCCAACGCATTCTAGAATTAAATAATAGTGTGGTAAATAAAACATAGAGTATTTTATTTACCTCAGAGAATCTCCTTCTTCACCTCTCATAACGGGAGAGACATGTTGCACCGGATTCTACAACTACATCAAGCTCTACAAATTTGTTGATTCATCGAATTCTGTTCTTGTAGGTTCTATAGTGTTTGTCCCTTTAAATCATTCATGGTTTGGAGCATTTTCTCGGCCCCCACCTCTATCCTAAGGTCGTTGGTTTCTATTCTTTGGTTACTCGTCCCACTTCTCTAGCAAAATTGGGAAGTTTCTGTTCATCCTACATTATTATTGCACCTCTATATGTTTAATCTGGAAATTTGTATATTTTCTATGTTGTTAGACACAAAATATTCATACACACATAATCTAATCATATCATGACATCCAATGATTGAAATATAGATTAATCATATCAGCTACAATCTAACACAAATATATGTCCTTTAACCCATGAGGTTTGAGAGTTGTAACCTCAAATTTGATACCTTTTGTAATGTACCCTGTTGTGACACTAACTCACACCCAACACTTTTCATGCATAAAGATTGACGCAACTGGGAAATAATTTTCCCTTCCAAGCAGTTTTATCCATACATGATTTATTATTTAGAGAATGTCAAGTTTATGGAAAACATCCAAAATAAATTACACTCTATTGGTTGAACACACATAATTTTCTTTTCTTTATTTTCTAAGAGAACAAACACTCTAGGTCTAAGTAATTCACTATATTTAGACAATTTAACTTACAAGAAAAATCTACATATAGAATTTAAGTATAAATATTCTGGTGCTAGTCTTCATAATCAACACAAATAGAAATACTAATTCTTATCAAACTTTAGTCAAAAGAATAAAACTACTACAACAATTTCTAGTACACAACATTCACAAATAGAAATAAGGATATTATGTCATTGTTCGCTTAACTATTGCACGACCAGCTTTTTCCAAACGCATTTCAGAATAACAATTAACCTGAGCATTCTAGATATTGCATAAAGCATAATATATAGATGCTTATCAAAAGGAATTCAAGACAATTGCATAGTGTTTCCATCTCTTTCTAAATGCATAGGAATTAAATACTTTAATATGAATTTCAAAGAAACACAAAGAATTTCCAATTCCTTACAAACTCTTAGTATTTCAATAATTTTCAAAACAAATTCAAAAACACACATAGAGCATACTTGCTCCTTCAACACATTCTAGAATTAGAGAATAGTTTGGTAAATAAAACACAGAGTGTTTTCCAACACTCACAAGACACATTCAAAAATATATTGTATGAAATTATATTAGGAATATACACAACAAATGCACATAAATCTAAACCAGAATGTATCAGTATGATTTCATACCCAATATAAACAGATTTTAACCATTCATCCCTTCATCCCTTCAAATTCATAGAAATTCACTAAAGTAATGAAAAAAAATAGAGTATATATTTCTTGTTTGTATTAATGGTGACTTAGGCAATTGCCTATGTGTGAGGCACGCTCCACCCAACTGTAGTATACCTTTCTCATATATCTCTTAGTAAGGCACCACCCCAATATGGGACTTTGGATTCGCTAGTAGAAAACTCAAAATTGATAAAATAGAGAATGGACAGGTGCACAAATTGATTCCCCATGAGGATAATCGCTTGACACTCACCCGATTTTCACACCAATAGCATGGTTTTTCATTCCAATTCCTAGGAATTGTCTTCAACCAATTCCAATCCAAATAGTGGATTCCCTTCCTTGGTATCTATTCCAAAGCAAAACAATGAACTACCTTACACTAGGGAACCACTGCCACACAATTCCCATAATTATCTCCAAGGAAGGTACTTAGACATTTGTTAAGTTTACTAGCGACCTCAATATATATTCTAGAGTAAAGCAATGAACTACCTTACACTAGGAATCCATTGTCACACAATGCCCAAAATTATCTCAAAGGAATATTCCTGCATAGTTATGATTTTATTAGAAACCTCAATATTTATTCCAAATCAGAGGACCACCTTACACTTGGCAGCCCCTGTCACACAATGCCCAAAATTGTAACTACCTTCCACTAGGTAGACTGATATTGGTATGATATAAAAGACCATTCCTAGTGAATATCAAAACATTGGTTTCATAATTTAGGTCGGAAATAGATTCACTGCCTAAAACATAACCATGGATTGTCTCCTTCATTTGTACAAGCGAGAGAGACAGAGGGAGTTTGTAATTGGATTGCTCCTACATATGAGCTAGCCTAAGAGTCAGAGAGCTATGTATGAGTGAAAAATTGAGTGAATTCACATCGTCATTCTTTCTTCATGTATGTATTTTACTGCATGGAAATCATTTGCGATGCGGTATTTCCACCCATAGACTCATGCCCCATGGGTTATTAAACTTTTTGTTTTACTTTCCACCAAACTTCGTTTTTTTTTAATGAAGGATATTTTACTAAGTTTAAAAATTAAAAAACTTAAATTATATTTAAAATACTTTTCAAGGTCAATTTAAGGCTAAGGTCATGTTATAACCCCCCCACCACCCTCACCAAAAGCTTACCTTGGCACAATTTCCTTCTCATTGGTGAAATCATAGTCCCCTTTCTCTTTAGTATTTCCTCGGCCACAACTAGTTGTATTTTTATATTAATTTTTCAAAATACAATTTATTCATCCTTTCAAGCATTTCATCATCAAACTTTACATTAGGGGTCCAAAACCAGGGTATTACATAAATACCATAAACTTTGCAATGTTTATACCTATCTCCCTTTGTTATTCTTCTTATAATATTTTAAGCATGATCCTGGAAAATCATGTGAATACTTTACTATCTAAATTCATATCTGAAGGGAAAGGAGTCTTTGTTGAAAAATGGCAGATAGTGGACAATATTGTCTTAGTTCAATAGGAATTTCATTCAGTTGTCTCAAGGAAATAACAAGGAATGGAAATCAAACATAATATGGAAAATCCCTTTGATATAGTCAAGCATAGTTTTCTTTTTGTTGTTCTAGAAGGTTTTGGATTTTATCCAATTTTCTTAAGTGGATTAATGCGTGTATCAATCGCCCATGGATTTATCCTTTAATCAATAGTATACCAACTTAATTTTTTCAGGCTTCAAGAGGACTTTGACAAGGGTTCCCCCTTTCCCATTTTCTGTATATTCTTATGGCTAAAACAATTGGTAGGAAATTAGTCAAGGAAAAGGGAGGATCAAAATTTACATGGAATTAAAATAGCTATGGGAGTTAAAGTTATTAATAATAATACATAGGTGGAAGATATTGTTCTACTTGGAGACACTCCAATCATCAACACTAGCACTTACAAAATGGAATTGGATATTTCCATAAGTGATTCCGGGGGAAGATTAATAATGTGACAATAGAATCTATGGGTCGAATGTATCTCCTCTCCTTAAAAACATTTTGAGGGTGCTTGTATTTATGGGAATTGGTAGTTGGACTTCTTTCAGGTATCTAGGTATTCCTATTTCACATAAGTGAGTCAAATCATATCTCAAAAAATTAAAGAAAATATACAGAGTTGGGGCATGCGATGGATTAATCTAGCTAGAAAATCATATTGATTAGGTTTGTTCTATATTATCTTCCTTTATTTCAATGTTCTTCCCTCTTAGCTCTGATTGGAATCATGAAAAATATTAAAAAATGTATTAGGAATTTCCTCTGTTAAGGAGGGAAATAAAATAATTGAAAATTCCACTTAGTGAATTGGGACACCATTAAATCCCCCAAAGAAAATGGAGGAATTGGGATTAAAGATCCAAATTTAATGATATTTTCTAGGGTACTAAAATACTTTGGAGAATGGTTTTCAGTGATAAAATATTGTGGAAATAAATATTGCAAAAAACATGTTTTCACAAACCTAGGATTTGTTGTATTGATTCTTGTAAATGGGAAGGAGATGGCTCAGAAGTATGGAAACTATGTAAATATGCATGTGAAAATATTCAAGATTGCCTTTATTGGTTCCCTGAAAATGGGAAAAGGATTAACTTGTGGCAAGACAGCATACTTGGAAAAATATCCTCTCATCCAAAGTGCTAGCTTTACTAATATAAAGATTAGCTGCAGGAAAGAGGGATACAAATCGTTTTTTATTTATTTGAATGGGATGATGAAGGTAAGTGGAAGAATTATATAGCTATAGTAGTTTTGTATTTCTTGAATGAAGATTTAAATGTTCTTTTGAAAGCATTGCATGGGGTGATTCCTAATAGTTTGGACAGTTAAGACAATAGGGGTAGATGTAAGAGAGGATTTTATAAGTTAAAGAAATATATGAGACAATGTACTTAGGGAAACCTCACCCTCCCTTTTCTTGTCTCTGGTCTAAAATATGGAAACAATATGGACTCCCAAAGGTCAATTCCTTTTGTTGGGATCTTGTTTGTGAGAAAATTATCACTTCAAAAAATATTTAAGAAAAGGAATATTTAAGCATTGTCTAGATTGATCCTATGTAAATCCATGAAGAAACAATCAAACATCTCTTCTTTAAATGTGAACATACAAAGAAGGTTTGGGAGAAAAGTATAAAGTATCTTAACAAGTCAATTTCAATGCCAGGAAATTGGAACAGATATATTTTAAATTAGAAAAAAGGATACACGGGTTCTATAATAACCATTTTATCAAGGACATGGACTTCCCTTCCAAAATATATCTTATGAAAAGTTTGGAAACATGAAAGAAGGAAATATTTGACAATAAATTCACACCTCCAATAACTACAATTGTTCATGCCTGACTTATTGAAGTGAAGCAATACAGTTATGTTGTAAAAATCAATGTAATGATTCTTTGGATATAGAACATAAATTATGGATTCAAAGCTCTGAGCCGACAAAAATATTGTGGGGAGATTCAGTTAATAATCCCCATGAACATTAGAAATGAAGCATGATGAATTTTAGAAAATGGCTATTGGATCTTCAATTTCATGTTCTTTTTTGTATGGATATTCGAAGCGTAATCCTAGGGAAGTAGGCATGGGGGATTATACTAAATCCCAAAGGAAATACAATTTTACAATTTGAATGGGGATTAGGGAAAACCACAAATAACCAAGTAGAGTGGTATTCCCTTTACCGGGGATTACAAATTATTGTTCCTCTTGGTATCCAATCGCTTGCAGTCATCTGGGACTCCCACTTAATCATATCTCAGAACACAAAGAAAAATGAACTTGAATATAGGATAGCAGGATGGATACAACAATCTATCAACAACCTTGTTGATCAATTCCTTGGAGTTAAATTCTTCCATGTGTAGTGGGACAACAATAAAAAGGTTGATACTCTTGTAAATCGGGTGAAACCTATAGATAAAGGAGTTATGCATATCAATGGGGATCAATAAGGTATACATTAACTTCCCTAGGAAGTCATGGTAATGCCCCTCTAACTTTGTGTATGATAGGTAAGGATTTAACGTTGGTTTCAAATACAAGGTGCAGTGTCCCATCTCCATTTAATGTATACCATTGTCCTTTCGTGCCATCAAAACATGTTTTAATGAAGTGTTCCATGTCATGCATGGAGGGATCTAGAGGAGATATGGATATGAGATCTCATCGTGCTTTGTTTTACCTCCCTTCTCATGCAATCTTTGTTCGCATTCCTTGGTTCAAAGCGAAGATAGGGAAATCCGGTGGCTTCAATGTGCAAGGGATGGGATTGTTGAAAACAAAGGAGGTTGAAGCATTCCCCTACACCCTCGGGGAGTGGCTTTTTGATGTCGAGTTATCTGGGTGTATAGAAGACTGTTTCCAAGAGATCATTTGCAGGTTGATCACAAATTTTGAAGCAATCCTCAATCCTCAACATCCGAGAGTGGTATTTTGTTGCAGTTTTTTTTATTCACATGGAGGAAAGTTTATAGGAGAGTGTTCATAGGTCTGGTTTAGTTTATGTTTTGTCTTTAAATTAGAAGGTTTCAGATATCGGAGCTCGATGGGCTTATGCTAGACAACAATGAAGCTAATGGCCAATTTGGAATCCAAAACTCTTAAACTTTATGATGGAATACGAGAAACTCAGGTGGATATTAGAGACATACGTAGTCATTATATCGTATGAATTCACAAATGGAAATTTTTATAGAGGTTGTTTTCCAAGTTACAGATCTTAGTTCTGAATTAGATTCTCGATTGGATGATGTTGAGAAGACATTACACCATCTCTTGTCGGAAATCCCTTGCTTAGATGTTCGCATAGATGACATGGAGGATAATAGTCATGTGTATTAAGATCCGTTTGACACTATTCATGCCACTTTGGACAGAAATGGCGACCTTCTTATAGAAAAATAGTCTCGCACCTTTTATTGTTTTAGCAACAAGGGAATGGATGGTTCCTTTGTTCATCAACCTATTGCAACAGTGACTATCTCAAGCTCAAGGGAGAAAGAAGACGATGAAGAAGATCCTAAATAAAATATTGAAGAAAATGTTGAAGACCACGACATGAATAGTGCTCATTCCTCTACCTAGTTTTAGTTTTTTATGGTATTTTTTGTCTATTATTATTAGGTTAGTTTGTTAAAATATACAACAATATAGGCATTTGTGATTATAGGGAAATATCTACAAAATTTGGGTGATTGTATATGTGGTGAACAGTTTCTGCAAAAATTCTATAAGATTTCTTTTTTGAACCGGTTTACTATAACTTTTTATTGTTGATTTACTTCAACTATTTATAAATACCAATTACCCATTTTAGTTTTAAAAAATATAGTGGATGTAGCTTAAAAAAAAGAAATACATATTTTCCTATAGGTGTTTAGTTCTAAAAATGAGATGTTATGTTGTAATAGAGGTCACAAACTCAAAATACCCCAACTTACTCATGCCCCATGCTTGTGGGCTTGTGTGGGTGCATCTAGGGGTATAGTGGTAGTGGGCAGGATTGGACCTCTAAATCATTTGTAAAAGTAAAAGAATGATATATAAATCAACATAAATGTTTTTATATTAAACATTTTATATCTACTATCTAACTTTAGTTAAATACACTTTTTCTTATTTGTTTTTTAACTTAAGTATTTTAACTAAATTCACATGATCATCTTAGCATGAAGCTAAAATAATTTATTTTAATAGGATGTAAATATAATTATGGAATGTAATTAGAAAATAATGTATTAATGTAATTATAAGATAATATATATTTTTATTTTAATATTTATGAATATTTATAATAATAAAAAAATTTCAAGTATAAACATTGTTAGGCCTAAGGATAGTAAGGCAGAATTCATGCAGAATTCTGCCTAAGTATGAATTCTGCCTAAGTATGGGGAAGAGCTAAAGGAGAAGAGGAAAGAGCTACGACCGAGGAAGCAACATAAAGGTAAGAAGAGGAAGGATGTTGCGACAGAGGAAGAGAAAGAGAGGAAGAAGAAGAGGAGAAGGCATTGGAAGAAGAAGTTGCGCCAGATCAGTAAGCTACGACAAAAGGATGGAGTACAACACAAGATGGTACGATAGAATATCAGCAGCAGAAGGAATGCGAGTAGCATAACGGCTAGAGAAAGATAGTAAGGCATAATGCTGATAAAGTGACATGCCTTAATGATCATGGGTACGAGCTCAGCTGGAGCCGATGGAAACTGCATGTGTGAAGGAATATTTGTAAGTCGGACCGTTACTGCCTCCCATTAGGTGTTGCTAGAATAGGAAAGACATCCTGGTGGCTGGATATAGTAAGTCGGTTGAGATACCAACAGTAACGAGTCTATAATGAGTTTGAATAGATTATGTATTGAGTCGATATTGAGTATGTATCAAGTATGTAGGGAATCAGTATTGAGTCTGTAAAGGGGCTATAAAAGAAGGAACCTAAGTTGTATTCAGGTTAGACATTCTATTGACAGTTGGTTTGTGTTAGAAATGCTCCCGATAGTTAATCTGTGTTAGACATTCTCTCTCCAGTTAGTTGTTGTTGACTCTCGTTGGCTGAAAAGTGTGAGTTCTTGGGTGGTGTCTATGTAATTCTTGAGTGCATCAGATTAAAGGATCTACAACTGAGTGGGTAGAAGAATAGCAAAGGTTGAGTCGATCTAGGCTGTGTGCGGATCATTAGTAGAAGTAGCATAAGAAAAGAACATAGAGAATATTAAAGAGCATGAGAGGGAGGAAGAGCCTGTAAAGTTACATAAGAATATATTAAGCAGAGTCTACATCTTAGTGTGCATATGAAAGGTGCATCTATTCCCTCGTGCCAGATGAAGAGCACCTTGTGGTTTTTTCTCAGATGGCTTTTCACGTTATACTATGTGTATATGTGTGAATGTTGAAAGTAGCTTAGATGTATGTGTAAATGTTGTATTGAATGAATGAATGTAGGTTTGCTTACAAATGAATAGATGTATGATGGTCGCATTGTATTACTGGATATGATTATGTTGCATGTCTCCTATTTATTTAATGAGTTGCATAATAAAGGTTGGGGAACATCCTAGTTGTTGAAGCACATTGAAAGCATGTAATCCACCCCCAGAATTCATTGAGAGCCTTGGCGCATATCCAAGGTACCAAACACCCTCCCACCCAACTGCGTAAACGTGGTTTTGGCAATTACCCATCAAGAGAGATATCTCGGGTGAGACTGCATCTGCATCGCAGGTGTTGAAGGCTGAGCTCTTCTTTGTCGGGCCGATTTTTGGGGATTTTTTGTGCTGAGAAAAAGGGATTGAACCTGGGTCGGAGTCCCTGGAAAACGGGATAGAGAAACAGAGAAAAAACCAACAAATTTTTATGTTTCCGAGACCCTATATCATTGTGGTGAGGGATATTTTGTGGAAACCAACGAAACATGAGATCCAAGATTGGGTGGAATCCAAAGAGTTAGAGTTCGCTCAAAAAGAAAGTGAAGGATCTCGGTGGAACCCAACATAGTGGTTGGGCCGATACATATACACAGACATCCATGAGATTTTATTTTTTGATTTTTCCCATTGTGTTACATGAATGGTTATCTAAGCTAGCAACCCAACAAACAAATTTTCAAGGAGGAGAACCAAGGGAGTGGACTCCCGGGTTAATTGAGAAACTGGAAGAAGTAAGCAACCTTCTGTCGAGGGTTGTAGATTTTGGATAGATACTATCCCAGAGGGATATATTATTGAGTTTGTTGTTGACACAATAACCTCATATAGTGAGGTAGAGAAAAAAATTTCCAAGGCCCACGTAGTAGATATCTGTCATCTTTAAAGACATGGATAAAAATGCTTGTATGTGAAAAATGAATTCTACAAATGTATCAAGACTATAGAAACAGAGTGGTTATGTCTCATTAGAACCCTAAAATGAGATGTTCCCAAGAGATAGTGGAACTAAACTAGAGTTAGGATTTTTAAGGAGTGGAAGAAGATTTAGGTCTGAAAAGCGAAGGAAAACGATGTTAGGAAGAGGGAGTTGCAGCACCAATAGAGAAGAAGTATTAGAATTTGAATTCCATTTAGATATTCAAGTAGATATTTCTAATAATGTTTGCAGCAAAATAATGGATAATGAAGATACAAACTGAACAAAACAAACCACATAGGAAATGGACAAGTATTGCTCAGGAATTTATAGTATCATTCACAATAATAAAATATGGTGTTACAATAGTTTACATAGGAAAAGAAATCGAATGCATGACATGCAATTCAAATCTATCCACTGGATCTGACTGTATCTAACTGACCATCTAACTCATGGTGTCTCAATCAATTTCGGAGTCCAACAGATCAACTCCCAGATGTCCAACAACTCAAACAATCAGTGACAACTAGTTAACTCAGTGCAACTAAGTGTGGTAGGTGGGAAAATGCGCCTATTCCACATGCATCCATACATTATCCATGCAAATCTTTTGCTAGCTAACTGATTGTAAACTAACTGAAAGTAACTGGGGGCTAACTGAGACTAACTAGTACTAACTCCAACTAACTGAAGTAGGTTGGTGTCGGGAGTCCCAGTGACTCCTAAAATGTAAGGATTGGTCTAGGGGGTGCCTAAACTGATGCATGCACATGCAGTAAGTGGCAATTAACCTCTAGCAGTGTTCCCCACATGCCAGTGACTTGTACATGTGTCCCCATTAGGCCAAGTAGACCAAATGGTACTAGTGGACCCAATTAATTAATTAAGGTTCCTAAGTTAGGCTAAATAATCTAATAGACAGTATGGTCAAGGGAGGATTACTAATCCTAACACCCCTCCTGAGTCCTAACTTGGACAAATGTGGGCCCTAGTAACAAAACCATAGGTCACCCAAATACAATCTAAAAGACAGAATGTTGCTTAATACAACCAAGGAAATAGGGGAAAACCTCATGGGAAAAAAAAAACCCTCAAAATAAGCAGGAATACAAATTTTGAAAAAACTTGTGAAAATTTTTGCTACTATTAGCAGCACTATGCAGCAACAGTATCTTGGTTCTATGCAGGTGAACCCATGAATCCAAAAAAAGTTCTTATATCTTGAGGATTCTTCCTCTTTGGAAGAAGAACAATGCACTCAACTAAATCAGAAATATAAATAGTTTCACGGTGAAAACTGGACCCATGTAGAGTAGCTGAAATCATCTGAAGAAAGAGTAAAGATTCTTGAGAATTTGAACCATGTGAGGAACACACAATAAAATGATATATTGCATCCTTGAACAGTAAACCATGAGTGGTAAAATCATCCCCAAGTGTTAGGAGCAAGTTTCTAGGCAGATGCAGAATGTCTCCCTCTTTAGTAGTTCTGTGAGGAGATGAACGTGTGACCAAAGGTAGAGAAGCCCTAGGACTGTGGAGAGTGAATGATTGAGCTCCATAATATGATATGTCTTCATAAATATCCAATAATTCACACAATATAATATCATCAATCTCATAAGAGAAAACTAACATCGAATCCTCAGCAACAAAAATGAAGGAGACTTGTGGTGCTTGATTTGTCACACCAAAATTGATGAAACCTGTTACAAGCAATGTTGTAAGATATTGAATATTAAAACCTGAAACACATATTATCATATTAGAGAATAAATCAGATCCAAAACTATGAAGTGAAATCAAATCCCCAACAAAATTATTGAAGGAGACTTGCGGTACTTGATTTGTCACACCAAATTGATAAAACTAGCTACAAGCAGTATTGAAAGATCATGAACCTGAAATATTGAACCAAGTAATCTCATATAAGATATAAATAAGATCATATTGGATGCAAATAATTCTATATCATATCCAAAAGTGTTGAATGAAATCAAATCCCCAACGGCAATTTTGAAGGAGACTTGAGGTACTTGTTTCTTCACACCAAAATTGATGAGAACAGCTATAAGCAGTACTGAAGGCTCATGAACCTGAAATGTTGAACTAAGTAATATAATATCATATCCAAATAATATCATATCATATCCAATAAATTTCATATCAGATCCAAGATTTTGCTCCACCGAGATGGTAGATGCATAATTTTCTCCTTCTTCAAAATTCTGAATATCGGTGCATGCAATCATGTAGAAATTTGATGGAAGCTCAAGATCAATTAGAGTGAATGGATCACTCATACAACCTAAAATTATTTCCAAAATATCCAAATATTTACAAAATATAATATTAGCAAACTCATGAGAGAAAACTGACATCAAATCCCCGGTAGAACGTTTGAAAGAGATTTTTGGTACTTATTTCTTCACACCAAAATTGATGAGAACAGCTACAAGCGGTACTGAAAGCTATTGAACCCTAGAACCAAGTAATATCATATCAGATACAAATAATATCATATAAAATCCAATGAATTCCATGTCAGATCCAGGAGTGTGCTACACCAAGCTAGTAGATGCACAATTTTCTCCTTCTTCAAAACCTTTGAAAGAGATTTTTGGTACTTGTTTCTTCACACCAAAATTGATGAGAACAGCTACAATTGGTACTGAAAGATATTGAACCTTAGAACCAAGTAATATCATATCAGATACAAATAATATAATATCATATCCAATAAAGTCCATATCAGATCCAAAAGTGTGCTCCACCGAGATGGTAGATGCACAGTTTTCCCCTTCTTCAAAACCCTGAGTATCGGTGCATGCAATCATGTAAGAATTTATTGGAAGCTCTAAATCAGTGAGAGTGAATGGATCACTCCTACAATATGATAATTTTTCCAAAATATCCAAATAATTACTTATTTGCACACCATCAACATCATTAGAGACAAAGAACTCAAATTCCTAACCCTTTCCTAGAGAAATCACCGGTAAACTATGCACGGAATTTATAATGGAAGAATCACTGGAGAATTTTTGCATAGAATGGAAGGAGAGAATTTCTTCAATAGGAGATATTTGAATGTCTTCTTCTATATCAATCATTCGAGGAGATGATATATCAGAGATCTCATACACTTTCCGAGCATCAAGAGAAGGAGTCACTCCAAGGAGACTTTCTTCAATTCGAATTGAATGTGAGGAAGATTCGGCTTCTTCTTCATCTTGAACAACTTTGTCAAAGAGAGTAGAGGCCAAGAATTTTGAGTAAATAAATCTTGTGGTTTTGAATTTTCTCCCCATATTGCTATAACAATCCTCATTGTGATTCCCAAAGATTCTCTCCAGTTCTATCTAGAGATCCTTTGGGTATTCTGCAAACTCAATAAGGTCTATACGCAAGCTTCAAGAAAAAGTTCCACACATTGCTCCATAAGCTCTATCACCGTCATTTATCCAGTATTTCTCATATTCATAAGACTCTTTACCAAATCCCATAGATATATCATAGAGACCTTGTCTCTTCAGAGATGCAATCATCTTCGACTTCCATTCTGAATATCTTGTGGATGGAGTAAGAAAAGGAACTGATAATATCGAATCCATATGAAGTTGAACCTACAAAATATCACTGTAAAACTAAAAATATATGAACTGTTAGAGTCATGCTTTTCCTCTTGACATGAAAATATTTTTAGGTTCCGTCAGGCCTTCTCCGTTGCTCTAAATAAATCCAGATATAGAAAATCATCATAGGGGACTTCTGTGGAAACCCAGCTACTTCTGATATTCGATGGGAGAAACAAGCATGAAACCTACCTGAGAAGGCTCTAATACCATATTAGAATTTGAATGCCATTTAGATATTCAAGCAGATAGTTCTTATAATGTTTGCAGCAAAAGAATGGAAAATGAAGATACAAACTGAACAAAACAAACCACACAGGAAATAGACAAGTATTGCTCAGGAATTTATAGTATCATTCACAATAATAAAATCCAGGGTTACAATAGTTTAAATAGGAAAATAATTTAAATGCATGACATGCAATTTGAATCTATCCACTAGATCTGGATATAGCTAACTGACCATATAACTCATGGTGTCTCAATCAGTGTCGAAGTCCAACAAAACAACTCCCAAATGTCCAACAAGTCAAACAATCAGTGGCATATAGTTAACTCAGTGAAACTGAGTGTGGTAGGTGGGAAAAGGCACCTACTCCACATGCATCCATGCATTATCCATGCAAATCTTGCGCTAGCTAATTGATTGTGAACTAACCAAAAGTAACTGGGGCCTAACTGAGACTAACTAGTACTAACTCCAACTAACTGAAGTAGGTTGGTGTCGAGACTCCCAGTGGATCCTAAAATGTATGGATTGGTCAAGGAGGCACCCAAACTGGTGCATGCACATGCCGTAAGTGGCAGTTAACCTCTAGCAGTGTTCCCCATACTCCAGTGACTGGTACATGTGGCCCCATTAAGCTAAGTGGACCCAATGGTACTAGTGGACCCAATTAATTAATTAAGGTTCCTAAGTTAGGCTAAATAATCTAATAGATAGTATGGTTAAGGCAAGATTAATAATTCTAACAAGAAGAAGGGTACAATATTGCGTCATAATTGGACAAAGGGTCTTGTGACGAAGAAGAGGAATATCAGTCGATCTCAAAAGGAGACGAAGATTCAGAAGAATGGATTGAACCGCCAGAACTAGGACGTGGTTACAACTCGCCTACATCACTTAATACTTCTCCAAAGGTAAGATTGAGAGACTTATCTCTAAGTAGTTCTATAAATACAAGCAATACTAACATTGTAAATAGCAGACAAGGAAGTATGACTAACCAAAATTTTGTTTCAAATGTACCAGCAACAAATACAATGGCTAGAGTTGATATTAAGTAACCAATATTCAATGTAAATGGATTGGAAGACCCAGAACAAAATTGGTTCTTTTCCAAAGTTGTCTATACTGTGTCACAGATCCAGGATGAGAATATTAAGAAAGCACAGATGATCATGACTCTACGAGGTCGTGCGCTAGACTAGTAAATGAAATTTTCCATCGTACCAGTAGGAGTTGTCCCGAAAACACTCAATGATATTTGAATGGGTTTGATAGATGAGTTCAGAAATCCAAAGTCCGAATCACAATGCATCATAGAAATCAAATAGATTAAGTTGTTAGCAATAGAATCTGTTTGGGACTTTGACCAAATATTTAAGACATTGGTGGCCAAACTGAGCTTCCAAAGTGAGCTTCCAAATTTCAGATGTGCAGCACAAGGAATGGTTTATTTCCGCCTTGTTACCACATATCCAAACCCCGTTGATGCAACATAAGCTTGTGTCACAGATAGAGGCTTTGGAAATACCAATGAAATTAGAATCCTCGCTGGTTGGAGATACTGGCTCGAGAATGATGCAAGTTTAGTCGCAACTAGCCAACCTTACAGTGCAACTCCAAGACATTAAGAGAGGAAAGGAAGTTCAAGAAGAACTATGGTGTACAATATACAAAACAGACAGACACCATAAAGACAATTGCTCAGATCCCATGAACTATGTCGCAGCAAGTGCGCCAAACCCATTAAACACTCAAGGAATGCCTTGGTGTATAATATGCCAGACTAGGGGCCATAAGTCTGAAGAATGTCTGTAATTATTAAAGATTGTAAACACACCAGCTAGTATGTATTGTAAATTTTGTAGATCAGCGGTTCATGATGAAAAATATTGCAAAGCATTTCAGCTACTGTAAGAAAAGACGATAGATACCTACTTAATGAAAAATGGTGAGCATATGCAAGTTGAACGAGCATAGCCTCAATATCAGCTTATGCAATATCAACAACCGCAATACCCTCAGCCGCAATACCAATAGAATAAGTATCATAAACAACAACAATACCCTCTGCAAAGGGGGGTGGAAACTTTAGAGGTCGAGAACAACAACAAGGAGGAGGATTTGGTCGAGGAAGATGCCAATTCATATGTTATAATTATGGGAAGACATGACATTTTTCTCGAGATTGTCAAAGTCCTGCAAAATATTGTACATATTGTAAAGCATTTGATCACACTGTCAAACAGTGTCTGCAACTTATTGTGAAATGGGAGGCTAGAATTGTCGCAAATACCAACCAGTACAAAACTAGAATCCAAATCCCAATTAGAACATTCAGATGATTTCTTCCAAACTAAGAAAACCTCACCTTGTTGTAGTCACAATAGGAGGTGTTGCGACAGGTGTAGACCAAAATACACAAAAAGGACAATCGCAGGTGAGACCCACGACACAAAATAAAACTCCACTAGATGTCCAACAAGAGAAAAAAATCTGCTTGGAGGTGCGACAAGAATTTGTTGATGCTAATCATCCATCAACATTTGGAAAAGTCAAGACCATGCCTGAACGATTTTAACAACTCATCAGGAAGCCTCCAATGAAAAATATTAGTAAGCTTAAAGAATTTTTCAAAAGTTGTTTAGCACTAATCAATGATAAAGATGTTGTCACAGAATTAACAACACTAATAGAAGAAACCCTAGATGACCTGCGACCTGAAGAAAGAGTTAATCATATCAGGAAAAGGCTGAAGACAAGCTGAGAACTGCAAAAAAATGCGTAGATAGGGGATTATGATATGGATTATATCATATTATATTTTGGCTCTGATGTCAACATACTGACAAGACAAACATGGAAGAGCATGAATAAGTCATGACTAGACTCGTCTCCCATTCAACTAAGGCTTGTGATCCAATCGACGGTTCTACCAATTGGTAGACTGGCTCAAGTTCATGTAGAAGTCGAAGTCTTAAGAACATATGTCAAATTCGTAGTTATTAACATCGCCAATGACACAAATACATGTTCTACACTGCTAGGAATTGATTGGCCAATAGACAACCAAACCATTATAAACTTCAAGAAAAGGATCTTATCATTTGAAGATTCTAAAATAAGAGTGGTTGGGCCCATTGATCAGCTTGAAGGACAGAGATATGTTGAGAACGTACATAGTGAAGGGCAAGGAAATTACCAAGATCAGTTTTATAACATCATGGCTTTAAAAGAAGACTATATAAATCCAACAACTGATGGAAAAATGAGTTGGCGGAGTGTAATTCCGTGCATGTTCGACTCGGGTGATGCCCTGGAAAATTGGCAAAACATGCTACATGAAGTTTCCATGAGAAGATGTGTAAGAATCACAAGATATGTTCGAAGGGTAGGAGATGAAGCAAGTGCACTTCCTACATATGAAGGATTGCCTAACCTTGCATCTTTTCTGGTAGAATTTGAAGAAAAAGTCACAAAATCGCAGCGATTGTCCGCTCTGGACTATGTGTTGAAGGCTACACCCACTAGATAGTGGGGTACACACAAACAATCTGTCTCTGAATTTCCACAGTGTAGAAGATTAATGGAGATCAGATTTGGGGAAGAGATCAGTTGCCTTGATTAGAAGTATATAGGACTAATAGATCCTGTGAAACATATTGAGCATTGTCCCAAGAACTGGAAGGAATATCCGCGACAAGAAGGGGTTCATCGATTCATCCAAACTTTGGAAATGGTACCAAGACATTGGTACACATCAATGGAGCTATGATAAGGAACTTTCGAATGAGAAAGCTTAGTTGTAAGCTTCACCCAAACATTTGAGTTCACAAGTGAACACCCGACATTTGATGTTGCATTACAAATAATAAAGGAAAATATATTTGAAAAAATCTCGGTCCCAGATGCGAATTTCCATCAATACACCATGACAGTACACAAATGGATGGAGTGCTACAATATTACAAGAGAACTGGATGATGATGACCCACTTGAGATCAATATCCCTGAGTGAGAAGGTTGTTGGCCAGATTTTGTGAACTAGGCCAACTATGGAGAATCGGCACATACAAGGTGCTTAAATCAGCCCTCGGTATGTTTGGTATGGCTAACACTCATGGGAACAAAGGCCCCATTGCCTCTAGGTTTTAACTCTCTTAAGGAGAGTTGTCTAAACTTAAACATATAAAAAGTGTTATTTAAACTACTTTATGCTATTTAGTTCTATTTATTACAACTAAAAATATTAAAACTAAACGTAATCATTAATCAATAAGCTAAATTAATCTCTCTATAAAAATCTATTTAAGAGCTAACAAGGTATCTCAGTCTACCCTGTAACCTGTGAAGCTCACTCCAAATTCAGTAAATCATTACAACCATTAAATTAATTGCAAATAAGGTATCTAAGTTTGCTTTATATTATGTAAAGATCAACAATTTTGAAAAAACTAATCGTCTACGAGTGACCATCCTACCAGTGATTGTCAAGACATAGGAGTACTCTTAAGTTCAAACCTACCAAACATTTTGATGCAATGGTACAAAGTATATACAGTTGAAAATAAATTTGTCTCTTTATTTTTCTATACCAAAGATTCATAAGGGTGGGTTTGCAATCTTTATGTTATGTTTTCTTCTTGGTCCGTGCTATCTCGCATTTTCCCCTAAAATGGGAAGAAACTTGCTCCTATTCATAATGGCACTCTTTCTTTGTGCCAAATTGACACGAAGAGCATCTCGTTACTCTTTGTGCAATGATGTTGATGCTGATGATTATCATCATCATATTTAGCTTTTATTATTTATATTACATATAGGTAACTTGAATATCTCTTTGGTATGTGCCAACCAAGGAGAGAAACCTATAAGATTGAGTAAAAATTTTCATTACTCTTTTTGATACAGAATCAAGGATCAATTAGGACATGAGTGGTTTGAAATGAAGGAAACTCAAGAAGAATTCTCTCTCACACACACATACACACATATATATAGAAATATATCGTCGATTAATAGTGAATAGGAATCTATTTACCACATTTGGTATCAGAGCCATCTCTCGTCCAGTTGTGTTAAACCTCCAGGCCATAACAACAGTGAATTAGTTGCACAAAACTGCTATTATACACAACAACCACTCTTCTGTACAAACATTTCCAGTGAATTGATCAATGCAGTCCATATATTTTCCATTACATTGAAGTTGCACAAAACTATTGTTACACAAACCCAACTACTAAATGGGTTTCACTATCTTTCCCTCATTTCGACCCCCAAAACAAGTTGTTTAAGGACCAAAACAGGATCCAGAATTTGAATACCAAAAATAACTCTGTTGAGGACCACAAATTGCTAGATTGATGATTTGTTCTTAAATGGCCCATGAAAAACCCATAACTTTGATTTTTTTCACACTAAAGGTACGAAGAAGGAAACAAATTTAATATTGATCCATTTTGGATTAGAGAATGTCTGCATCAATTTGATAGATATCCTTAGGCCACTAAAGATGTCATCTTTGTTGAAAGCTTCCACATTATAGGTATCGTCGCCTTACTTTTATTATCATATGATGTCTTCTAGTGACATTGGTCATATGCTCTTGGGTTTACCCTTGGGGAAATTCAAAATCTGCTAACATCGTTTTAGTGTTGAGGCAGACCATCACATGCATAAGAATCAGTCTTCACAGATTTTATGTCTTTGATATAGAAATTGAATACCATTTTCTTCAAGTCTTTCTTGTCTCTTATGAGAAAAAAAATAAACATTACTACCTTAATGTGTCTAACCTTGCTTACTAGGAGGATGGTGATGCTGATGTAACATCTTTTACTTGAAAAGTGGAGATTATATAGGATATGCCTTGTTAATTTCTTCTTCTAGCCAGACAGGTATTGAATAAAAATACATCCTTGGATTAAAGGATGCCAATGGGTCCATAAACATTGCCCCCTTGACTCAGATCACTAGACATTCTATAATATTTTCATTACATTTCAGGGTCACTCTACAGTTTGGTTCGTCACATATTTGGTTTCTTATTTAGGGCCCACTTACTAGCTATTTTATCTATGCTATGCTTAATTTGATTGGGATTTGAGAATTTGATTTGTTACAGGGTATTAAGACAGGTCCATTTGTTAATTCCATGTGAGCATCGCCATCAGCATGAACTTGCTAGAACTTGAACCCGTCTTCATTTCTGCCTTGGTTTTATTGTTAATGGGAGTTGTTTTTGCACTTGTCTCTTCTGATGCTTTCTGATTGGTTGTGCATATAATATACTTCATTTTTATTTGTTTTCTTCTATGTAAAGGCTTAAGTTGACATATGAATGTTGTGTTAAATTCCTTATGTAATATGTTTCAATGTTGTCAATAAAAAGGTGGTTGAGATGGTTTATTTGATAATTCAATTTATCTAATAACTACAGGGCTTGTGAATCATTAAAGAATCGCTTTCTTGATATTCTACAGGATGCAACCTTAAGCAATTGCCTTTAGGTAAGCAGTTTGAAATTTTTACCATATTTGAGTAGTACGAGATATTTCTTCCATTCAAATGAATATGATGGCTCTTTTCTTTCTCAAATTAAGCTTCAAATCTTATTGTGTTTTAAATTTATTGAGTTTTACATGTTTTACATGGTATTTAGATAAAATTTTACCTAGATGAATTTATTGTTAGATAAGAGTAATTCCTCTTCAATGGAAGAAAATGTGCATAAATTTTACCTATCCCTCCCCCTTAGTTCTATTCTAACTTATTGGAGCCAAATGACAAATGTCCAATGGGAAATATTGCATTTTTTCCCTTATTTTAATTGGGATCTACCTAATAACCTTGTAGGAAAACCATTTAACATCAAGTGGACTAATCCAATGAAAGGAACTCCCATATAGAAATTCCCATCATCCACACTATGCTAGGGCCTTCTTGTGTGCAAAACAAATTGTGATTGTGAGACCTCTTTGCCTGCCAAATTTTTATTCATTTCCAGTATAAGAAACTACTTTACACACCCAGTTTTTGTTACCAAGTCATTGGGATATAATCCATATCTAATTGATGTGGCATTCTTGACATAATACTTAAACATTTCTATTTTGCAATCCTTTATTTTTCATCATGAATATCCACTTGGAAGAGGAGTTATAGATCAATAACATGGGCACTATAGCAATTCATGAATCTTAATGCTTTCTTTGACTATACAAGGCGAGCTTCATTCACTGAGTCCTTATCTTTTTTGTCCTGAAATGTATAAATAAATTTTCTTTTGAACCGTAATTTTCAGCAAAAAAAAATAAAATTGTCTTGTGTATGTCAATATAATATGGACTTATTAATTAAGTTATTACCCTCCATGGTTAGGATTTGGGAAATCATATGTGCATTTAAGAATTCTAAGACATATAATGAAACCTTCCTCCCAATCTAAATGTTTAATTGGTAACCATAGATTCATTTATTTCCTATAAACCCCATTGATTCACTCAATTTTGAATCTAAAGTAGATTAGTTTCTTTCCTATAAACCTTGTGAGGAAACCTCGGGAACATCCTGTTGTTGGGAAATAGGGCAGAACCGGGTTTAATCCTTTTATGTCGCACCAACAAAAGACCCACAGTGTTGGCCCTTTCGGCAACAACCTGCGCGCAGGTTGCAGTCTCACCCGAAACAGCTATGGGGTGCCGCAGAATCAGGTTTCTGCAAGCAGAGAGGGATATTACTGTACCTTAGCTCTTAATAAACTTATTAATTAGTAATTACACAGTTTTATCATTCACTCATATACAACTTCGCAGATAGATAAACAACCCTGACTTGCTTAACCCACTACAGGGAATTCACAGCGAAGCTTGTTATTAGCAGTGATCTTAATTTATCAAATGTATACAGTTATTAATGCATAAAAGACAATAGAAAGAGAAACAACACAAGAAACCACAACACCAGATATAACGTGGTTCACCCCCAGTGTAGGGGCTACGTCCACAAACTGTGTTTTATTCAACTTGCTACAAAACCACAGTTTGATCTGCGCACTCAGCTGCAGATCCCTTCAGCCCTTAAAAGCCATGCACAAAGTAGCAGGCCTCTGTGCACACAGCTGCAGATCTTTCCTTAATCTCCTTACAAAAACCCTCTGCACACACAGCTGCAGAGGTCGTCCACGCACACAGCTGGGACTTAACCTTTCCTTACAAAATCAGCCTTAGCCTCGCCTTAATCTTTCTTACATCATAAAACCTAACCTTTCTTATTTACACAAGTTCCTATTTATAACGCATTGTTTACAAAAACATGGATTCAATACCATGGGCACCCAAAACCCTAAACCCTGGTCTTAAGCCACGGGTTTATTACAATAGAGGACTTTGACTCAACCCCTGACACCCCTAAGACTATTTTGAGTCAAACCCACGGAGTTACCCATCTTAAGGACCGTTGAGGTGCGCGCCCCAACAGGCCCCTAAGACTCACCAGTGTCCCGTCCCGGGGCACATATCTGCTCGGTTGGTGGTAAAATTTTCTTGGCGAAGACATTGTGCGCTGGTTCCTGGAGTCCTTCCTGCTGGTTGCCGGTTGCCTGCGTCTGTCCTTTTTGATATTTATGCTGAATAAGGCCTTGTGGATCCATCTGCAACCCCATCCTTTGGTCGGGTTGGCGACACTTAACCAGCCACAGCTTGGGGTCCCCTGGAATTGTGTGTCACGCTGCATAAGATACATAGCTGCCATGGTTCTGCTATGTCGAAAGATTGCAGGGCGGGGCTCCCCAGAGTCATTTGGCGAGGTCTTATGGCCTTCGTTGCTCCATGTTAGAGCAAATTTGTGCCTTCCTTCGCCTGATTTAGAGCAAACTTCTGCCTTCCTGTGTACCTAAATCGAATACGACTGTACTGGCGGATTACTCAAAAGGTTCTGCAAACATCTCTCTCGGAACTCTCGTACTAGCTCCTGAACTTCACAATTGTTTGACATGGCTCCAGTCGAGCAAACTCCAAGAAGTGCTTCGAGGAAGATTTCACAAGCCAATGTAGCTTACTTATAGAATTCCGTTACAAAATCTGTCATCATCGTGTATTAATGACACCAAATCGGCTTGAATGCCAAGAATCTCATCACACCCAGCCTCAGATTTTCTCAAAATCTCATAATTACGGGTATTGAGAGTAGCTCACGTGCCGCTGCCGCCAAATTCATTTTGTCCCATCCATCAGATTCTATGCTGCGACACAGTTTGAATCTACGACACAACAACCACCTTCCGCTTCGACACACTACGACCCTGCGACCCCTGACCAACCTTCGACTTCCCATACTGCATCCTTCAGACTGCGACATTCCCTAGTGTTACGAACAGCTTCTCTGATAGTCCAGTACCCAATTTCAGCTGTCCTGGGTGCGTAGACTTTTCTTGCTTAGTGCTACCTCTGATTCTGAGTACCTGGCCTGTCCCTGTACTTTTTTATACGACTCCCATTTATCATAGAAGGGAAAAGTTCTCCATTTAACTTAGCTAGTTGGACTGCGCCTCCATCAGTAACTTTCTGTACTATATATGGTCCCTTCCAATGTGTCTTGAACTTTCCTGGGAACTTCATGAATTTTCTATCATAAAGGAGCACAAGATCACCCTGCTAGAATTATTTCTTCTTGATGTGTCTGTCATGCCACGCTTTTTCTCGAGCTTTCTGCACCTGTTGCTGGAAACCTGCAATAAATATATCTTCTTCAAGTTCTAACATCTATTTCAGTCTCTCTGTCATTATGGCTGGGTCATCCATCTCGGTGAAAGCAGATATTCTGAGGCTGGGAACAATATATTCCATAGGCATGACGGCTTCTTGCACATAAACCAGTCGGAAAGGTGTATGGCCTGTCAACTTTTTGCAAGTAGTTCTGTAAGCCCATATCACTGCTAGAATTCGAAGGTCCCAGTCATTCCTGTTAGCATTACAAATCTTTGTCAAAGCATGCTCCAGGATCTTATTAAAAGCTTCGACAGTCCCATTTTCTTGTGGATGATAGGCTGTACTTTTCTGATTGTATACTTGAAACTCTTCAGTTAGCACTGCAATAGTTTTATTTAAGAAGTGTGATCCTTGATCACTCATAAGAATTCTAGGACATCCAAACCTTGACAAGATGTTATCAAATATGAACTTCGCAGCTGTATCAGCGCTACAATCTTTGACTGGTTGAGCTTCGGCCCAACAAGTAAGGTAATCAGTTGCTGTAATAATGTATCTTGCTCCCAATTTCTTTGCAGGGGGATTGATTGGTCCAACAAAATCAATAGCCCACTTGTCAAATGCTTGTAAAGTTACCTGTGGAACCAGAGGCATCTCATCCCTCCTGGATGGTTTTCCTATCCTCTGACAGATATCACAGCTGTGGCAATACTCTCTTGCATCCTTATGAATCATAGGCCACCACAATCCAGCTGTCAGAATATTCTGTGCTATAGCTTTTCATGCATAATGACCTCCTGCTGCGCCAGAGTGTGCTTCAGCCAAAATTAGTGGCCGTTATGCTCCAGGATGCATCTGCGCAGTATTTCATCTGGTCACATTTTATACAGCTGTCCCGCTATTAAGGTGAAGTCCGCTGCTAGAACCACCAACTGCTTCTTCTACTGTGTGGTCATCTCGGGGGGTGGAAAACCGGTAGACAAGTATTGAACAATATCCTAAAAGTATTCATCCACCATCTGGATAGCAAATAGCTGGGCATCAGGAAGACCTTCGTCCAAATTGGTAGGTTCTTCGCTGGATTCGAGCCTCGACAAGTGGTCAGGTCCTAGGTTAAGCCTCCCAGGCTTAACGATGATCTCGAAATCATATTCCTGAAACAGGATCAACCACCGACATATTCTTCCACCTAGCACAGGCTTGTTAACTAGATACTTCAAAGTAGAATGGTCGGTAAACATCTTAAATGAGATCCTAGCAGATAATGTCGAAACTTCTGTAGTGCATATACCATAGCAAGACCTTCGCGTTCTGTCGTAGTGTAATTTTTCTCTACTGTGGACAATTTTCTACTTGCAAAGGAGATAGGGTGATCGATATTACCTACACCTGACTGAGCTAGCACAGTACCCAGAGCAATGGAGGATGCATCGACATGCACATGGAAATCTTTGTTCCAGTCAGGAAATACTAGAATAGGGGCGGTGACCATTTTTTCCTTTAAAATATCTAAGCTTGCTTGACACTCTGGTGTCCACTCGAACTTGATATCTTTCTTCAGCTGCCTCTCCAATGGAGCAGTAATCTGAGCATAGCCTTGGATGAATTAACTGTAGTAGCCGGTGTGGCCCAACGTTATGCGAAGTTGTTTGATGGACCTCGAAGGTGGCAGGTTCACAATGATAGCGATCTTCGCAGGATCCATCATCAGTCCCTGCTTATATACAATGTGACCAAGCAGAATTCCAAAAGGTGCACAAGAGATACACTTTTTTAGATTCAGAGAAATCTGGTGCTGTCTACACTTGTTCAACATAAGTCTCAAACTGGTTATATGGTCTTTTACTAGCCCAAAAATGGTCCAGTCATCAAAATAAACTTCTAAGAATTTATGTATGTATTCCTTAAACGCAGAGATGACTACTCTAGAAAATATAGCAGGTGCATTCTTTAACCCAAAGGGCATGACAGTGTACTGGAAGGATCCCATTTCGGTAGCAAAGGTTGTCTTATGTCGGTCCTCTGGAGCAATGCGGATCTAATGGTATCCAGAAAAACCATCGGTAAAAGAGTACAATTCTTGACCCCCGACATTGTCGAGCACTTCGTCTGTAAAGGGGGTGGGAAAAGGATCATGCAAGAAGGCATCATTGAGTTTTTGTAGGTCGACACAGATTCGGATTTCACCCTTAGTCTTCTTCTCCTGGACCACCATAGGACTGACCCACTCAGATTCTTCAACAAGCTCAATTATTCCTGCGGCGAGCATCTTATCCAGCTCCACCTTAACCTTTTCTTTATACTTCGGATTCAATATATAAGGACGATGTTTCACAGGTTTTGCATCAGGTTTCAAAGGGATCTTCATTACGCCAATATCACCCAGAATACCCTTCATTTCGGAAAACTTTGTTGGAAAAAGATCTTGGTACTCATGGAGAAGTTGGGTTACCTTGCTGACCATTTCATCATCCCAATAGTCATCGATTGTAGCAAGCTTAGGCTATTCTTCGGATCCAATGTTAACTGTGCGCATCTTCAGAGGCCAAGTTACTTCTGGGGCTTCCACTGCTGGTCCATGCACGTCACAGCATCCTTCTGACTCAGGGATAGCGATGTTGCGTGGGTCATCATCTTCGTCAACTACAAAGTTATAACATTCGACTGCGTGGGCTTCTTGTGTGGGCCAATCAGGTCGATGTTCTAGTACTTCTTGGTCATCAAATACCTTAGTATGAATTATCCTAATAGCTACATCTAGTTCTGGACAGACATCATTAGTAGAGAAAGTATGCATAAAACTATGAACAAGACAGTCCCAACTTATAGTGTCTTGGCGGAGCTCAGCCTCCGCGTACCAATTTTTTTCTATTGGTTCTAGCGTGTGCACAAATCAATGTACCCATTCATTTTGAGGGACATACTTCCATGCCTCGTATCACTTTGCCAAATGTTCCTAGGGACTAGAATTTCCATCAAACTTGCTTCGTAGCTCCTCCGTCGGGCCCTTAAATCGCAGGTACAGGAGCTTCTGACAAGCTTCCCAGCTAAGGATCTGTTTCTTATGGGCCTTCCACCACCTGGCAGCCGTGGCTCGAAATGCGGAGTCCAGAGCTTCCAGTTTCTGTGACTCAGGTATCAAGCCTGAGACCTATGCTATGAACGGGTCAGGATCAGTCAAGCCATCAAAAATAGGTAAAGGGTTTGGTTGTGAATTGAGCCATCTGAGGGACTTGGTAGTCTGGGCACAGCTGCACCCATGGGGCTCATGTAAGCGGTTCTGCCAGCTCTCTAAGTCATTTTCAAAGTCCGTCATACAGGAGCTACCAGACTCCCAACCTGTGGTAGGAGGATCCTCATAACCTTCTTCCTGCGTGGTGATAGTGTAGATGGGCTCCACATCATCCTGATCCTCTGGTCGGAGTGGTTCTATGTACCGTTCCCCATGTGAGGGATCCAGGGGTAGGGTGACTCTCAATTCTTTCCCTTCGAAGATCATCTGTCACTTCTTTAGGTTAATAACTGCAGCATTTTCCATTGCCCATTCAATTCCTAACAAGGCTGGGTAGGGATTGCTGTCATCAATGATCTCAATTACTTCAAAGTCCACGATAGTGCTGACCCCGGCAATATCTATTTGGACACTCAAGAATCTTCCTAGAGGCACAATCCTTTGCTGGTTGGCTAGCCTCAGCTGGATAGGGGACCAGGCGAGGGTGGGTTTTCCCATTTGTTCCCAGGTTTGTTTAGTTAACACATTTACATCGGACCCTAAGTCCAAGATAACATCAGTCATATCATATGCTCCTATCTGAGCATTCAGTCTCATTTCCCTGCCGGTTCTGCTGACTCTATGAACAGTTTTGTCCTGAACAGAACTTTGCGGAGGTCCACAGGAAGCAATGACTTTCTGTAACTCAGTCAGAGCATCCTGATCTCTTAAAAGCTTGAGGAAACTCTGTAAAAAGGAGAATAGGGTACTTACGTTATCCAGCGGGGCTTCCGGGAGCCGCAAAGACAGTTGTTGTGGTTGCGCAGGTGCAACAGATGTGCTAGGGACATTAAAATATTTCTTGACTTCCATAAATGTCTCTCTTTCTCATGTGATATCAAATGCTGGGATTTTCACTGGAGCCTTACGAACCCAAGCGTCGGCAGGCTGTTTTTCTGTATTCTGTGGGTGTGTCATAGCTCCACTCTGTGTGACAACATTGATGGTGGCGGCAGGTCTGGGTTCAACTGAAATCATCTAGATGTTCTGCGTAGGGGTATTCTGTCGTGCCTGAATCTTAGCTATGAGCTGTAGGCACTGCTCAATCACATGATCGACCGTGCGGCAGTACCGACATGTCGTAGTGGGGTTCCGACAGTCGCGAGCCAAATGCCCAGCTTGGTTACAATTGTAACACACCAATTGGCCTCGGCCTCTTCCGGCCATACCACCACGGCCTCCAGAAGAACCTCTACCGGAGGAACCCCCTGGTAATCGTAGCTATCATTACTTGGGTTTTCATTGTGCACCCGGTAGGCGTCATAGGTGCGGCACTCATCCTCATTATGACCTACAGACTTGCAAAAATTACAGTAGGGGTTCTTAGGTCCTTGTCCATACCTTTGCAGCAGGTAACAGTTCTCGGGTCGGTGCTGACTTGTCGTTCTGCAGAGCTCACAATATAGTGCCTGTGGTGGAAATGGGTTCGGCGCACTTGTATGCAGGTACTTTCTTACCAAAGGGCACCGTTCCTTGTCGTGACCTTCGGTCCGACATTGCGTACACCAAACCCCTTCACGATCAGGTTTTCCCTTCTTCATCTCGCGAAGTTCCAGGGCCATCGCTGCTAGCTGCGCTTGGATTTGAGCAATACCAGAATCATCTCCGACGGGGGCAGTCTCTAGCTTCATTGAGATTTCTAGAGCCTCTTGCTGGTCAGCAACCTTCTGTTGCATGAGGGGAGTTCTAATATGCGGTACTAATGCTGCAATAAACCATTCCTTGTGCTGCGCAGGACTAATGGTAAAGTTGACTTGGTCCAGTAGAACTTTGAATCTCTGGTCAAAGTCCCACACTGATTCGCCGCGCTGCTGTTGAATCTCTTTGAGTTCAGTGATTCTCTGTGATTCCGATTTAGGCTTCTTAAATTCTTTTGTTATGGCTGCCTTAATCTCATCTAAGGTAGGGCTCTGAGTACTGGAGAATTTCATGAACCAGGTCAAAGCCCTATCCCGGAAAGAAGTAATGAGCTGCGCAGCCCTCACATCTGGGTCTATAATTTTCTTCGCATTCCATACGGCTTCACATAAAAACCAGAACTATTCTGGGTCCTCTGAGCCCGTGCCTTTGAAGATGGGGAGATTAATGTCATCAACTAGGTGGGCCATGGTGTTTCTGGGAGGGTTGGGAGGGGGGTTTACGGGGGCCGATTGACCTGTGGCCGAAATACTCGGACTGGGTTGACTGGAAGACGGCAACGGAATTTTAGGGGTAACAAAGCCTCGCTGCGGGGTGACCGGAGGGTTTCCAACCAAAGGGTTTTCTTTAGAGTCTGACTCTTCAGAATTTACAGGGGAAAACACGGTAGCCTGACCTAAGGAATAGGAGTCAAAATCCCTCTTGTACCTTTTTCCACTTCGCAGCAAACCACTTTGCTCATCGAAGGTATTATCACTTGCAAACATATGTTAGTACTACTAAGCTAGCAGTCTGATTCAAACAACAATATACCATTTTCATCCAATAGTATTTTAATCCTCAAGCTTAATGAATTCAAAAACTTACCACGGGGACCTTTGAAGAACTGCCGTTCAGCTTCGCTGAAGGAGGTACTTGTGTCAATGGCAAACTCTGTCACGAAGGCTTCCAATGTTCGCGTCGTCCAGAAATCAACAGCGCGGGATACCTCATTGTTCACGTGTTGCACAAGGTTGACCCTTGTGGGGGTCCACGTGGGAATCCATCGAGCTTGGAAGTTCTTCCTTCTCTCTGTTAACCTAGACAACCACTGGTGCAACTCTATGTGGATAATACCAAAGAAAATTTCATAAGCATCACAAAAAACATACCTTTGTAAAAATTCACGTGCGCTACAATGCGGATTTGTGTTCTCTTGTTGCACGAATTTCAGATAAATCTCAGCAAACCAATCACCAATATCCTTCACAGAGGGCCTCCGGAACTTAGCCCTCGAGGTACGACGTAAACCCCTCTTGAGCAGATACTGAGTTCAACCAGCAACGGAACCAATTTGCTGGGCAATAGGGTAGACCCAGGTTTAATCCTTTTATGTCGCACCAACAAAAGACCCACAGTGTTGGCCCTTTTGGCAACAACCTGCGCGCAGGTTGCAGTCTCACCCGAAACAGCTACGGGGTGCCGCAGAATCAAGTTTCTGCAAGCAGAGAGGGATATTACTGTACCTTAGCTCTTAATAAACTTATTAATCAGTAATTACACAGTTTTATCATTCACTCATATACAACTTCGCAGATATATAAACAACCGTGACTTGCTTAACCCACTACAGGGAATTCACAGCGAAGCTTGTTATTAGCAGTGATCTTAATTTATCAAATGTATACAGTTATTAATGCATAAAAGACAACAGAAAGAGAAACAACACAAGAAACCACAACACCAGATATAACGTGGTTCACCCCCAGTGTAGGGGCTACGTCCACAAACTGTGTTTTATTCAACTTGCTAGAAAACCACAGTTTGATCTGCGCACTCAGCTGCAGATCCCTTCAGTCCTTAAAAGCTGCGCACACAGCAGCAGGCCTCTGCGCACACAGCTACAGATCTTTCCTTAATCTTCTTACAAAAACCCTCTATGCACACAGCTGCAGAGGTCGTCCACGCACACAGCTGGGACTTAACCTTTCCCTACAAAATCAGCCTTAGCCTCGCCTTAATCTTTCTTACATCATAAAACCTAACCCTTCTTATTTACACAAGTGCCTATTTATAACGCACTGTTTACAAAAACATGGATTCAATACCATGGGCACCCAAAACCCTAAACCCTGGTCTTAAGCCGCGGGTTTATTACAATAGAGGACTTTGACTCAACCCCTGACACCCCTAAGACTATTTTGAGTCAAACCCACGGAGTTACCCATCTTAAGGACCGTTGAGGTGCGCGCCCCAACACCTGTGATTTTGTAGATGGTATGTTGACTCAAATATGATAGTCAAATGTTATTTTTTTCTTACTACGCATGGATTACTTGGGATGGGAACTGTATGTGTGAAAGTGCCCTACAAAATGGAATAGAGCACTAACCTTGGAAGAAGGAAGCAATATTTTCAACTTTGAGGATAAGGACCTTAGGAGAAACCTTAATGATAAAGAGGATGGCCAACACACTACCAAAAAGGATAGTCGAGCTAGGAAACCTAGATTTTGGAATTTTTGGAGTGGCCTCCTAGTTTTTTTGGGGGGGGTATTCAAGAAAATTAGGTGAGGGAAATGGTAGGACATAAGTGAATTAAGGCGTTTAATCTTGATTTAACGTGTCTAAGTTTGTAGGTGACTAGTTTTAAATAATTTATCGAGTTTATAACAATGAATGAATGGGCTAAATAATAATAGGATAAAACAAAAAAAAACTATGGAATCTAAACTAAGTTTCAATTTACCCATTTCATTTTATATCACTACAAGGAAAACACCCCCTAGTTGAGGTTTTAGTAGAGGTTTATAGTGTTACAAGAATGGGTAAAATTATCAATAAAAACTACATTAGTGATGGAAGAGGTTTTAGTAGAGGGTTTAACAAATGTTCACTATAATTAAAAAATATGCACACATGGAGGCTTTAGCAAATGTTTTTTGGCTACTGCGTTTTATGTCTTTATTTGTCTATAAGCATCGATTCACACACACACACACGCGCACACACATGTGTGTGTGTATAAACACACCGTAGATAGATATGATAATGACAATGGTAACAACAACAATGGATACCATTATAATGATATATCGTCGAATAAAATGGTGTTGTTTCTTTCATTAGAAGTATCTGTGCTATGAATACATATGTTAGAACCAATGCTCTTAATACATATATTATCATCAGTGCATCTTAACTTGTATAAAGCATCAATGTTTTTAGTATGTATAGAGAAAATGTGTGTTCATACTTCTAAAGGAACCAATACTCTTTAATCATTTAATTTCCCCATTACGTGAATAGTGAAATAGAAAGGTGATAGTTTGTTAATTCAGTCTATTAATTCAGTTAACTGCAAAAATTAGATATTTCTCTTCCTCAACATCAATCTATTAAGTTTCTCAATATTTTCTTAGTTTATGTCATCATGCCCAGATATTGTGCTAGTAAGATGGGCATTGAGCTTGTAGGACTAGGACCACTGTTGTTTTACGTATTGGCCACATTGGGTTTGTGACTTTGGTTGAAAGATGTTCTTTATAAATATTTATGAGCATTTCCCCCAAATTTTAGAGATTTTAAAATCCCAGACAATGCTTAAGACATCTCATCATCTACATGTGCATTTATAGAGATGTTTAGACATTTCTGGCCTTTCCAAATTCTATTTGTGTGATTTCTGGACCATAGAAATGCTTGATATTCTTTAACATTGCAATGTCTTGCACATGGTGGCATATTCCGTTGGCTGCTTTATGTGTTTTTCTTTGCTGCAGCTAAGTGGCACAATATGGCTGATCCTTTGAGAGATATTTCTTGAAAACTTAAGTGTAGTATTTTATCTCTGTTGTGATTTCCATTTCTACTCTTCATAGTTAGGCACTGTGACACATTCCTGTATTATTTTTAGATGAGATGTTCTAAGTTTTTGCTATCCTCTTATTCATGTTTTCTATATTTAAGCTCCATGCCTTATGCCATTTTACTTGTCGTTTGCATTCCAAGTGTTCCATATGGAACTAATTTCTTACTGGTGTTGGAGTGGATAATGCAGTCCCAAGGCGTGTGTTGCAATCCTCTATAAGTCATTTATAGCTGCTCCTAAGGTATGCAGTTAGTATATTCTTTTCTATGTTCTCTTTTGGTGAAATGAGAACGAAGTGTTACTTCATCTTCTGGTTTTATTCATATCCTTCTTATACAAGCAGCAGAGAAACTGAGAATTACAGCCCAAGAACTACAAAAATTTAAGATTACTGATGAAGTTATTCCTGTAATTTTATCTTGCCCTAGTATCAACAATATTTTTGCTAGTACTTGGTTGTTAATTTTGCTAGTAAACATTATTAATCAAGAAATGATACCTATGTATATTTGAGAGTAAAGGGTCATTTTGTTAGCTACTAGTCGATCATCAAATTATATTTTATCTTGTAGTTAGCAAATAAGACTTGTTGTTGGGATAAAGATTAGTTCAATTATGGTTTCAGCCTTTTATTTCGAGATTGATATGAATATTTTCTCTAGTGGCATGCCCTAAGTGTTGAAGAACTAAGTTTTTGGGTCATCTATTTTCTACATGACCCCAAAAATCTTGACATACCGAATAAATGACTTTGGCTCAAGTGAAGGGTACATTATTGCCAAGGCCATGAAAACAGTCAATACCACCAATATTGGGGTACATGAAGGGATTGGTGCTCTTGATTAAATTCAAATAGTTTTGTTCAACCCTAGTACAAAACCAAGTCAAACCAAATAAAAATGGATATATTTAGTGTTGGAAACACTTTTTACATACGTGAATATGGCCTCAAAATAATTTTCTAGCAATATGGAATGTGTTTTCCACACATTTCCTGCACTATAACCCAAGTTTTCTAGATTTGGCAACAGCATTGTCAAGAATGTTGGGAATGTCCCCAACATTCTTGTCTAGAGATGAATTTTGGAAATGTCTTTGAGATGTTCCCTCCTGTCTAGTGGTGTCAGGAGTGGAATATTTCGATGCTCCTAGGTTTTCCGGAAGTGTTGAGATGCTCATTTACAGATAGCAGGATGCTTAGATGGTACTACATTCATTTCTCATACAAGATGTCTAGCCAGGACGTGTTCCTTTTTCCCACTATTGAGATTCCCTTTGACAGTCACCTCACTGCTTCCATCAACTTGTGGGGCTAGTACTCTAGTTGTGGAGCTTGCTATGTCCATATCTCCTTAATGTATTTACATTCAGCTCCACCATCACTTCCAGGCATGTAAAACACTCCATTTCAATTAAAATAGAAGTCTGAGAGTTATTTGAATTTAATGCTTGTGTTATCTTTGTTATGCAATATTTATATGCATAAGAAAATTATACATCCTGTCACATGAATAGATCCCATTTAATGAACAGTCGAATGAAAAAATATCTTGTGGGAAGGGTATGAAAATAGTTCACATTAAGCTACAACTAATAGCATTTCAAGTTTTTGAAGAAATATCTAAATCAAAGCAGCAATTCTTGGGTCTGGTTTATGTCAAGATTAACACAACAATGACCTTCTAAACTCAACCATTGGAAATAGTAAGCTACAACACATTTTCTGCAAATTGTTTGTCGAAATTTTTCAACCAAATACACAGTGAATGAACTTAGATTTGATTCCTTACGAAGTACCATCTACAGAAGCATTAATTTGGTGGTCCAAGACACAAGGATATTATTTTGTATGAGTTAAATTCATGATGTTTGCAACTACCCACAAGATCTACAGATCCAAAAATATTCAGCAATTAAGAAGTTGAATGGACACCTCAGTAGTGTGTTAGGTGATCACAACATTCACAGTACCTTTAAATTTCCCAACTGATCATGGTGGGAAAAAAAATTAGTCCATATCAATAGGGGCCATTACAGAAACACCTTCCCAGGAAGGCCATGTGTCTGGCCCCATCGTCCTTAAGAGCCTCCAAACCTCTTGAGTGAATGGGGAGATTTGTATAGGGAGTAGACCTCGGGAACTTAATTCCCTCACCTTAGTAAATTGGCCCATGTGAGAATTTTGTTGAGCATGAACCAGAGGAAAAGATTTGATTTTGAGGGGGCTGGGATTCCACAATTTTGACCACCAACATTGGGTATTGTCTATGTCATCATTTGCTGAAACTTTGTAACCCATCTTGACTTGGTGCATGCCACCTGTTGTGTTTTTTATCCAGGATAAATATTCTGGATCCTCAAATAGTGAGATGTGACTTATTTTAAGCCGAAGATGTACCTATTCCAAAAATCTTCATTATGCCTACGCAATCCAATGCTTTGTGTTGATATCCAGACTGTGTTCCATGAATCTGTCTGATGCTCCTAATATGGGATCCACCCTTAAGATGATTGACTATCCATTCCCAGGATTCCATGCAAGTTTGTCTGCTATGAGGTGAAAGTAATTGTTTATGGCTCTCTAGAACAAAGAACCCTTTATTTGTTTAGAATGAGGGGTTCACAGCCAAGCTATGATGTTTAGAGGCACTATGTATTTTTGAATGATACATTTCTGCGAGGGACCCAATAGTGAGATTAACCTCCACAGACTTTTAGATGCTAATGCTTGAGATAAATAGGATCTCCTAATACTGAGCTACTCTTACACTATTGAGACTTTATGATATTGACCGTGTTCAGAGGATTTTACAGCATTTTTTGGCTGGTCAACAAGGTTTTGAGTGCACCCAGGTTAATCCAAATGGATTTGAAGAGGGTGGTTTTATGGGATCACCCTCAATGACTCCTATTATGATGTTCAGTAAACTAGCAGATGGTTATTTGGCCGAGGTTGCTCTAGATGGGAATCTCAAACCTGCCAAGTTTGAGTCTTTGGTTGATGCTTTGCCTGATTATGCAAGGCTTTTTGATGATGGTTCGTATAAAACCATTGACATATATTTAAAGGTAACTCCACAACGTTAATCTGCATCATCCCAATTATTTCCATTTCCATGTGATCCTCCTTCCCTTCCTCTATTTCAAACTAGTGTTGTATTGCAAGAAGTTACCCAGGTTCTATCAACAACTCTAGTTGGGTTGATGGCTACAAGGGAAATGCATGTAAGTTTCAGAAGCTTTATAGGGAATGTATTGAATCTGTGTGGAAGACATTTTTGGGTTGTCTACAGTCAGGGCATATTGAATGCTAGATTACTAGCAATCAATACAGTATTGTGAGTTGTCGTAATGTTGATATGCAATAAAGGTCACAGATATGTTAAGTGGCCAACTAGGGTCATTAAGTGTCATTAGAGTTAAGTGATGACAGTTATAGTAATACAAATAAAAATATTCTATTACATTCTCTAAATGATTCTTCATTAATAAATACATGCTTTTTATATCTATTTCTCTCTCACAGTCATCATTATGATCATTGATACAGAGGAAAAATAAAAATCAAGAATTGTTCCACATGAATCCATGCAGAGAGACGCGTGTATCTATTTTCCATGTTAATAAGTTGTTCCAGTTTTAATTGTTGGAGAAAACTCTGTTGGCAACATCAATTATAAACATCTTGGATAATTAAACTCTCAAATTGCAACTAAACATATAGCAACTTCAAACCCATTTTGTAAAGGGTATTCTTATAAAAAATGATAGTTTACCAACCAAACATAGATTTTGAATGGATCTAAAACAAGTAGACAAATACACACATTTTCGATAGTAAAATTAACATTTTAATTTCAAGATATACTCATACCTTCAGAAGTGCGCCAATCACTCCAAGGCTAGTAAGTTGTAGGCATTCAAATGGTTGCGTCTTGTTGACATTGTTCAAAAAACTATATAGGTATAGATGTATATGAGTTGGATAAAAAAACAAAATTAAAAAAATAGAAGTATCACCTGATCAAATGTCTAAGACATATTTTATACCTACATTAAGATGTAATAAATTGGCCTTAATGGATACATGTGTCCTCTACTGTAGAGCATCTAATTTACTATTCAAGAAAGAATGTTCTAATCACTAATATTGGAAGGCATCTAAAGTTGGTGACAAGTGGTTTCTACAATGAGGATGTTTTGATATTTGTGGTCTATTGTGCGACAAAATAAATAACTAATTCTCTCTCTTTCTTGGGGATAATAATAGTCTCCTTTCAAATGGTAAATCTATCCTTCCCACTTCATTTGTTTTTCCATTAAGTAATATTAAAACACCAATTCAAACTGGTTGGTCATTTTGAACATTTTAATTGGTCATGCATACATGTATAGATTCTAGAGGGTCATAGGTCATGCACAACATATCAATAACAATCTGGCTGCCAGCTTTGTAAACATTTAGGAAATGTACTAGAAAATAATGTACTAGCTGGTTTAAGCAAGGAGGTTAAGATTCGGAATACTGCATTAAAATGATGAAATGCACACTAAAATAACCAAAGCCAACAATTTAGACAAAAGCTTTGTGAAGATGAAATGTACCATCTGGAAACAACATTAACTAAAAACAATTTTGAGTCCATGTATCTTCTTTTGTGCATTTAAATATTTTCAGTTCATATTCTGTTTAATAACCTTATTTTTGCTGTAAAAGAGAACATCTATGTATTTATTTGTCAAAGAGAGTATCTGAAAATTTGAATAAAGTCTTCAAGACGTTGTCAAAATAGGATTCTTAGTCAAGTGTACTAACATGATGAAACTATAGTTTTCAAGTTATGCTCAGTTTATTTCGTTCACCAAGATTTTTTTTTAATATAATCAAAAGTTCACCTGTGCACATGAAATTATTGCCTTCATCACAATCAGGGTTTTACTAATGTCCATGTAAATCCAGAAGTCTCACCAAAACTGAACAACCTATCCTTAGCATGATGAAAATTGAAACAATAGCTAGACTTCAGGTCAGGCTTAAAGAATCTTGAGGTAGGCATATTCTTTTAATACCCATTCACGAGTGCTTCTCTTACCATCCCATTGCTGAACAAAATCACATCATCAATGAATAGCAAAATTTATGTAGCAGCACACAATCCTCAATTGGATTCTACTTCTATTTCTTAAACACATCCCTTAGTCTGTGTCCTCCTCAAGTTTATGTTATTAGGTATGCATCAATACATTTTCTTGTTCTCTAAGACGCTTTTGCGAGCCACTTTAATATATTACATAATTGTTTAGGATATTTTGTTGCCTGATCAAAGTAGATTTTGGTGCTTATTAGTGTGTTTGGAAAAATAAATTGGATTTTAAGCATGACTATCTTTGGATTGTATTGTCTTTTATTAGAATTAAAAATGATGAAATATATGTGTTAATATTTCCCCTCTTCCCTATTCTTAAAGGGTGCTAGCTCAATGGAAGAGCACCTGCGTTATAAGCAAGAGGTTGGTGGTTCGATTCCTCCATGCGTTAATGATATTGCAATGTATTTTTAAAGGTAAAAAATGTAGCAATGCAAGATGGATGCAATATTAGATGCAACACTAAATACAAAACATGATGTAAAATTAGACATCACACCAAACACAAAAGTAGATGCAAAATTGGACGTTATGTTAGACACAAATGTGGACACTAAAATGGATGTCACACTAAATGCAAAATTGGATGCAAAAAGAGACTCAACACTAGACACAATTAATGCCTCAAAACTAGATGCAATAGTAAGCCCAAAACTAGACGCAACTGTAGATGCAAAAATGGACTCCTAACTAGACGTAAAATTGGACATTAAATTGAGCAAAAATATGTTGTATCGATGGACATAAAACCAAACGTAACACCAGGTGAAAAAATGGAAGCAAAACTTGACGCAATCAAAACTTAAAATGAGACACAATATTGGATGTAAAACTAGACGTAATATTGAATGCAAGATGGGATGCAACATTGGCCACAAAACTGGATGCAATATTAGATACAAACATGGGAGCAAAACTAGGCACAACATTCACCGAAACACTGGGTGCAACATTGGGCTCAAACATAGATGCAAAAATAGACATCAACTAGGATGCAACACTAGGTGCAAGTCTAGATGCAAAAACGACGTAAAATGAGATGAAACATTAGGCAGAAACATGGATACAAAAAAATACGTAAAACAAGATTCAAAATGGGATGCAACATTATAAGTAAAATTGGATGCAAATCTAGATGCAAAACTAGACGCAATATTGGGTGCAAATTTGGATGCAAACCTAGATGCAACGCTAGATGCAGACTTGGACACATAATTTGATGCAAAACATGGTGCAAAATTGGGTGTAAGACTCGATGAAATAAAAGGAGAAAAATAAGACGCAACATTGGATGCAAAACTGAGCGTCAAACTGGGTGCAAACAAAGATGTAACAAAGGACACAAAAAAATATGCAATACAAGATGCAAAATTGGGCACAAATAAGGGTGTAACAAAAGATGCAAAAAATTGGGCACAAAAATGGATGCAAAAAAGAATGTTAAAAAGGACGGAAAAAAAAGATGCAATAGACGGCATTTTATGAAATTGTACAATAGCGCCAGGTTTAGCGTCAGGTTGTTCACCACAATTGGCAAAAAAATACACTAAAATCTAGCGCTAAATGCGATGCTAAATCCTGTTTTTGTTGTAGTGTATGTAAAAGAGTAATACATTATATCCCATATTCAAAATGGTAAAGTATACTCTTGATATCCATCATTATATAAAGAGATGTTATTTAGGACAATTATAGTATCTCACATGTAATATGTGAGAGTAATTCATCATCATCCCTTGGTATATAATAGGGTCAAGGGAGTCACATCACATACAACAACTTGATATTTCTATATTATATTGGGGTTTTTGGAATTGCTCTCTTGTAAGCTTGAGGAGATATTCTGTAGATAATAGAAGAATACCTTCTCGTGGATGTAACCCAATTGGGTGAACCACGTATATCTGAAGTTCTCTTTTCTCTTGTTTTATTTTGTACTTATTGTTAATATGTTATTGCTTTGCATAGATAGGTAAGTTAGTTTAGCTTGATCCCTCTTTCCAACACGGGGCACATCCTAGCTGTTGAAGCACAGTGAATGCATATAATCCACCCCCAAACTTTATTGAGAGCCTTGGTGCAGAGCTAAGGTACCAAACACACTCCCACCCAACTATGGAAACGTGGTTCTGGCAGTTACACATCGAGAGATATATCTCGAGTGAGACTACATCTGTTTCGCAGGTGTTGTCAACTAATCTTTGCTCTGTTGGGTCGATCAAGCTTTGTTGTGTTGATCAAAATGGATTGAACCTGGGTCGAAGTCCCTAGAAAAAGGGACAGAGAAACAAAGAAAAATCCAGCAAACATAAAGTTTTAAATAAAATCAAATCTTTCTTTAAGTTTTCTAAAATGTGTTAAACCAAAATTTGTATCATAAAACTAGCATAAATTTATAATATTTATCATACAATATTTATTGATATAGAGTAGTTTATATATATAAATAGTTTATATTTTTTAAGTAAAATGTTTTTCTTTTTATATAAAGAGTATTAGAATTGGTAATTGAGTCGATTTCGTACTACTATGATACAATGTCGCTATGTCGTTATAACTTCTAGGTGTATCCATGTTATTCAAATAGACTAGTGGGAATTTGAACCTCGCAAGAAGTGTTTTAACAATGTAATTTATAATAATTGATCTACACCCGACAAGATTTTGTATACGTTTCCTAATATTAATTATAAATAAATATATTACTAAAACATAACAAAAATTATTAATACACAAACATACATGCATATAATGAAATGATTGGTTATAATTTAAAGAATGTTTAATTTGGTGGTGGTGGTGGTGGTGGTGGTGGTGAACATCCACTTGGATCAATTTTGGTTTATTGGACCTTAAGAAAGAAAAGTAAGGAACTATTTGGTTTTTCTTTAGAGATTTATTTATGTGATCAAAAATATTGGAGATGAGCATTCCTAAATTACTATAATTTTGATGAGATAGAAGGTTGGGAACGTTCGTATTGTAATAAAAGTTTTGAAACTGAGATCTTATGTGGGTGTGTGAAAGAAAATCTAAGAGGAAGTGATTTTCATCCCCAACTTTAGTGTCACAAAGATGACAAATTATTTTAGCAATTAGAGTTTTAGGAAAGGTCCAACACCATGTTTCACTATGCAACTCAAGAGAGTTTATTCTTAGTTTAGTTATGTGGATCTTCTTCTTTATGCTAGTTAAAATAGAGAGATCTTTTGATCTTCAAGATTAGGGTTATAATGACCACCATGTCAAATATTAATTTTCTTCTATACTCTAAACTTTCATCACACCACAACTTCTCTTTGAACTTTGAAGTAATGATATTTTTAATTCATGTATATTTTACAAAGTGACATTTTTGTCAATCCCCCACATCTTCACCCAAGACATGACATCTTTATGCCAACCTCACTTGATCCTTAGGTGATTTTGACTAGAATTTAAAGAAATTTTTGGGAGCCTCTAGTCTCCCTAGTTATTTCCTTTTTCTTGTACATTAGATACCTAGTCATAGTTATTCTCTCAATGGGCCCAAAAACCAACTTCAATCAAAAGAATAGGATTTGGTGTATTGCTTTTAATTTAAAAATTGTAATTTATAAAACACTTATGGATTTGCTCAATCCTTCTCTAATATTCTTTATAGAGAATGTAGCCCTAAACTTCACACCCATATAGGAAAACGGGAGTGACAAGAGTTTCAAAGAGAAATTTCTTGTTATCCCACATCACAAGCTTTGTCGACTTCCAATGGTTCTCAAGGCCAAATTAATATTTCCACCCTCCATTGATCCATTTCTCAATGTTGTAGCTCTAGTTAAGCTTGTGGTGGTATCAATCCCAAGATATTTGTAGGAATTTGCTTCCTCCAAGATGTTATTACCATACAAAAAATAAGTGTAAGCTACCTTTCTATATTTTATCAATATCTTTGGTCTTGTTGGTATTGACAGTCGTGCCCATACCAGAGCATAAATCCTTGAGAATTATTAATTGATTATCAATATCATAGGGACATCTTTCCAAAAGAACAATATCATCGGTATAAAGAAAGAGTATGATGATAATTCATGCTAATTCCATGCTAGTGTAGTCTACCTCTATTAAACAACCTTCTAACTTATAAATTTATATACCAAAAATGGTAGGGGAGAGGGGGCATCCTTTCTTTACTCACATATTACCATTAATATCTTTCGACCAACCCTTAGTGTTCTTAAAATTGACAATATCATTCTCATACATCCTTATTGTGAGGATTCTGAACTAAAAGGAACATTTATCTCTTCTAATATTTTCCACAAGTTATTTCTAGAAACTGTATCAAATTCTTTTCTAAAGTCCACAAAGTAGTAAAGGATATTGAGCTTATTATTGCGACATTCCTCTGCAACGATCTTGAGAGTAATGAGGTGGTCTATGGTTGAATTATACCTTCTAAAACTACCTTACCCTTTAGCTCTTTTACCTTGACTTTATAGCCATATGTTGATCTTGTTTTCCAAATTAATATCATATATCTTGGATAAGAGATGGCTAATCATAATGGTCTTATAATGAGAGGGGTTATTTTTATCATCGCTTTTAATAATGGGTACAATAAGGCTCTGAGTCCAAGGTTTTGGGAAGTATTTCTTGATTTCTACATTAAAGAGCTTGTAGATGTGAGGGATGAGGACAGACCCCAAGTTTGTAGGATTCCAACTTGGTAGCCTTCGATGTCCTCAACTTCCCTATTCCTGAGGTGTTTAATCCCAAAATCTATATAATATAAATAAAAAACTTCATCTTCCATAAAAAGGGATTAAATGTTGGATATGAAATCTTTTGTTTAATAAAAGCTTCTTAATATAGGAATTTCAGTCCTTCAAAACAATCATATTATTCTCTTTAGTTTTGCGAGTTAGAATTTGCGTCCAAAACTTTTTAGTATCAATCTTAGAGAGGTATAAAATATTCTCCTATTTATTATAGTATGTCACAAGGAGTGCCTTAAAAGTGCACCTATCGCAAATTGATTTACACTCAAAAACCAAATAAATATATTAGATAAATAAAATGATTGTATTTAATTTGAATTGTTGTGTGTTAATAACCCACGTCAACCCTCCTCTTTATTTCGTTAGTATATTTTGTTGGACACATGTGATTAGTATGTTGTATTATCCCACATTCATGGGGATTAATGGTTGTTTATATTAGACTTAGTGTATAAGTGAGTGTTGAGGCCAATGAAGGTATCCAAGAGTTATTTTGTATTTATCTTGCTCAAAGGAGGCTTCCCCCTAGAAGTGGCCTGGGATCAATAAAATCTCTTATGTGCTCCATTATTTATGTTATATTATGTGCTCCATTATTTATGTTATATTGTGTATTCTCATTGTTTATTGTAGGAGGCTCTCCACATCTCGTATTAGAGCACTTTCCTTGGCACAAGTAGGAATTTTGTTTCTCTTATTTTTTACAAAAAAAAAGAGGACAATATTGGGCGGCGAATTTTAGATCAATTTGTGACACGTTTTGCATAGATTCAAAAGAAAAAAGTTGCATATATGAATTCCTCTTGAAAATATACACAGTTTCAAAAAAACAATCATCTCATTTGAATTTCTGAAAGTGGAGATATCGTTGATTTAAAATCAGTCATTTTCCATAATTTCAGTGATGGCCGCGAAAATTGCAAAGCGGAAATATTTTGACCGAGTGCCCAGACTTTTGTTTCGATCGCGTGGGTAGATGAAGAATGGTTTTTTTTGTTCTAGAAATAGCTTATAATAGCGATTCTAAGCAATATAGATCTATTTATGCTCATTTTAAAATTTTCACCTCAAAACCCTAGATCTATTTACGGGTGTTTTGGGAACTAGGTGGAATTTTTGCCAAAAAATAATTTGGTGTTGTGATTATTGTAGTAGTTCTTATTTTTTGCATCGGCATTATTCATTCATGTTACAGAGAGAAATTCCTATGGCTTGGGGTACCACAACAGACAGCTTGACTCCAGAAATCAATCATTTCCTATATGCAAGAGAAACTAAATATCTAACACAAAGGAACTCGATTCGTACCTTATTCAGGACGGTTGATGTAGATCCCCGTTGAGCTTTCTAACTCCAGCTTGTATTGATAAATTGCTATCTCAACACTCAGGAAACAAGACAAGCATGCTATATATAATCATGTTAGACCTACTCTAGCATATATAATCAATAACATATAATCATTTAAAAGCATCCATGGATAAAATACACATTATTGGATAGGAAAAGATATTTCTATTAATATAAAACAAAGATTACAAGAGTGACAACCTCTTTCAGCACGTTTGGGAATCAGAGAAACTAAGTCCCCCACTTGGGCCTCCACCACTTCAATCCTCCATCTCTCGATAGCAAGCTCACAAGAAAAAGGCAATCTTGGGAAGAACACAAAAGTGCTCCAAGGGACAAAGGGATGCAGACTCAAGTATAAGCTCCGACAACAATGGACTATAGTTTTCTTTCTCTTCAATTCCTCCTGCCTTCAATGTATCCAAAGGGTTCCTTATATAGCTCTTCAATGGGGTAATTGAAGGTCGAATCTGAGCTATCTCAAGGCATATGGAAGGCCAAGAGACAAGTGAGTCAGATCCACATCAAGGAAAACTCCAAAAGAATTTGGCCTTTTGCACACATCCCGATGTATGCGGTTTTAGGGGTCAAACCTGCGTATATACGCGAGAAAGGGATTAAAAGTCACATATGGCAATTCTTGCATGTTTTTAGGGATGATCTTAGAAACATCAAAGGTACAAAAATGGTCCATGGGGTCTAAGGAGTCTACATAGGGACACGAAAGGCCATAAAAGTGTGATTCACCATGTGTGGTAAAATCAGCTATAACAGATGCCCCCTAATGTGTGAGGTCAGAGGGGTCATACGATGGCCGAAATACATTATAAGTCCATCCCAGAAGTGAAGTGATGAAGAAACCAGTGAAAGAACCGGCCATCCAATCAATACAATATAATGATCAAACTCTGCACATCATTGTAAGTAGATATAGCAGTCCCGAATACATAAGAGTACAATGGCCATGAAAAGGCCTGATACAAAATATGACATGCATGGTCATCGCCACATACAATATAAATAGCATAGAATCTCCATGATGAAGATATACAAAGGATCGTGATCTCCTTGGAGGCTGAAGATATATAGTGGATCAAGATCTCCATAATGGCTGGACATATTTGACATATACTGGAATCAAGTCACGAGAGCTGAAATCTCATGAAAACTGGCATGATCAAGGAGGTAGCATATATGAGATGCCACCAGTCTAGAAGGTCTTCTACACAAACCGCTATGAGTACATGTCCTACTCTATGAATAGAGGTGTCGAGGTCAAACACAGTATTCCATCGTCTGATTACCGGTCATTGATGTATATAGTTAACAAACGCGAGATCACCCACCAATAATGAAAATGGGAATCGAGGTACTAGAGTGCAAACTAACAAGTGTGAATAAATGTGTAGAGGTCGAACACTTGAGAGAATCCATCGATCACGGGACATTGACGTATTCCCAAAAAACTGTCGATGGCGAGAGAACCTGCCACTGATGACTACAAGTCTCAAGGCACTCAAACATGACTGTAGATTCCTATCCGAGAATAAATGATATGAAGTCGATGGGATGAAATCCACTAGAAGGAGGGCATTAACGCATCCCCCATCATCCAACACGAGGTACTCAACAAAGTTGTATAATGTGGAAGGACTCAATCATAATGTGCATGAACCAATAATTGTACCAAGAATGGTTGACATGCAAAGTCAAGATAACTGAGGAATGCCCGACTCAGGTTTCAACTTCCTTCGAACAAAAGCATAAAGGCAAATGGTGACTGAATGTAGGTAGCATAGACTCGATATACAAAATTGGGACATCTCTACAACACAAGAGGCATCGACAGAGGCTCCATAGGGACTGGAAGCTTAACCCTTCAATGGAGATAAACTCAGAGAAACGAGTATAGCTCCTAAATTCAAACTATTAGCCCAACCAATGGATGTGATATACAGTGCTCTGGTCGAAGGCGACACGACTCGACTGCTGCCAAATATAACATCTTTTCTTGTCCGGATTTTTGGTTTTTTTTTTTTTTGGACTTTTTCAAATATTTGGAAAGCTTGAAAAAGAATAAACTCGATGTATAGTTATAGACTAGGAGGAGACGAGTGTCAAATGGGAAAACAAACTAGTTCCAAGCAACGGAACATACCTATGCTCAATGCAAGGACACATGTGTAGGATAGCGACACTCGAGGGAAAGTCCCCTCCCTGTAAAAATCGGGAATCAAGCTACAAAGGATATATAAAATGGCTCTGCATGGCTAGACATGAGATAGGGTCGGGCTATATGGTTGATACTCAAAGTCAGAGAAGCCGGCACAAGGCTTAATGAGGTAGGAAAAGCTCATGATAATGCAATTACAACTTGACATAAGGGAGTCCTAGGGAAATGGGCTAGCAAAATATCAAAAGGAGTATTTTTCCAGCAAAAGGCCACTCTAAAATGTGCACCTCGGCCCTCACAGAAATCGAGGATTTTTCCACGTATAGGGCTGGCTATACGTAGAAAAATGCCTCAAAGTCGCGTACATACGTGGTTATTTATCAAACAGTAGCGTATGTGGCCGCATTTAAGTTTTTCTAAGACAACTAATGACCAAAACTCAAATTGAATGTGCAGGATGGTACTAGAAAGGAGGGAACGAGAGCATGGGGATGTAGAAGCAACAGTACAGGGCGATCTAATGGCTCAACAAGCTCTTCGTGCATGCGGGATCTACAAGTTTTGGTGTCTTGGTGTCTTAAGGGCCAAACGAAGACTGCTACAGATGCTAGTAGACTACTGGGATCCTGACTCAGAGTCATTCCATATCGATGGGATGTCCCTCACCATAGAAGTGGAGGACATATACTTCATTATAGGATTGTCCCGACGGGGGGAAGTGGTGAACCTACGTTCTCATGGGCTTAGAGGTGGCCTCACCATAGATGAGTATATAGTTGTATACTATTATCCGGACATGGAGAAGGTGGGGAGTCAGATCCCAACTAACTCCATACAGGTACTAGGCCTAAAGGCAATTCTACTGACACTCGGCAGGATAGTAGGACTAGCCTCACTCCACCAGGCCTCATGGCCTCTGATGTTCTATGCAATGGAGTGCATGAGACCCACAGTCTACGATTGGAGTACTGCGCTGTTGAGCAACATGAAGCAATATCTCAGCGACTGCAAAATGGGTAGGGTATGAAACTTCGGTTTCAGCAATATACTGATCACGTTCTTCTTCGAGCGTGTTTCAGGACTCAGTCCTAGAGTTAACATTCCTCTTCATAGGGTTCAATATCCGGCCCAACGACATTGGGCAGATACTATGCGCAAACTGGGAGGAGGTAGGGTATCCAACCCCTACCCAGCTAACTTCTTTCCATGGTGGCGGCGGTAGATAGTTGCCATTGATGATTACCCCTATGCGGGGATAGATTTTTGGGGAGATACCGACATGCCTCTACCACCAGGATCAGCATACGGTGACATTGATAACGAATCCAAACCTCTTTTTAAGTTTTTGATTTATTTAATTTTTTTTGTGTTTTTTGATATATAGAATCAAAAGACATGTTTTCACGTGACAACACATAGTGACATCCTATCATATGTATGCAGATGTAGGACCACAGCGGCCTGACGGCTTCCCTTGTCATAGATGGAGGGGACGAGGAGATGATATCATGGGTGTGGATGTGGAGCGGACACTCCAAAGCATCCACACAAACTTTGTGCGCCTGACCCAAAAGGTATCCATGGCGCAGGTCGAGGACCTGCCTAAGGCCATGCAGCGTCAGGTGGTGGGTGTACCACGAGCATGGGTGCGGTTGTTTCAACGGCTAACTAGAGCCATGGTGACTTTCCATGATCAGAACCCCCCTCCTCCTCCCCAGGCTTAAATACCTGGGAGTGACACATTTTTGTACTACCGTGTATTATATTCTGGTGGCTCGGAAGCCCCATTTTTGTATTATGACACGTATGTATTATCACATTTTGGATGTTTAATGAAAAAAATTTACGATGATCGATTTTATTTAATTACATGTGTAAAAATGTATGTTTGTGATGAGCTTATTTTCTGTGAAACAAATGCCAATCTAACACATAATTAGCATTTGGGTCAGCAACTTGATTATAAATTCTTGGAACATGTATGTATGTTATGTTGTCAAGTTGTGGTTCTAATAATCTCACACATAAGAATCTTCGTAATAATGTTGGATCCCTAACATGATACAAGCCATTAAGTTGTGACACTACTAACTATGAATCAAGACGTACCTCAAGAGAGAGAACACCATGTGAAATGGCATCTCGTAGAAGCTCAATAATGGCACTATATTAAGCAACATTGTTTGAAGAGGGTCGTAAACATACGCCTCCTGAAGACAATACCTGACTCGTAGGAGTATAAATCACCCAAGCAGCAAATGCTGAGTGTTGAGTGTGGCGGCTAGCACCATCAGCGAATCCTATGTAAACAAAATACTCCATTGACATCTATCATAAGAAATGAAAGCTAATCAACAAACCCGATCACCATAAGAAAGACCTAACTATGTAAAATATTGTACAATAATATACAATAGTCAGCCCTAGCTGAAAATCATGCATAGTACTTTTTAAGATAGAGCCCATTTCCAGGCTCCGCCAAGGCTGTCCCTTCATAGTCTAAGCTCAAAGGCGCCCTTCTCTAACACATGTTTGACCACATAAGGACCATTCCACATGGGGTTAAACTTTCTTTCCACCAAGGGTTCTTTAGCTTTATCCCACAAAAGTACCAAATCTCCTTCACTAAACTTCCTCGGACGGACAGATTTATCATACTAGACCTTAAAGGGATGCTTATTCACTTCTAGAGCCACTAAAGCATCTCGATGCTTCTCATCAAGCTGCTCTAAATGGACCAAACATTCCTCCAATGGGGAAGTATCTGGTAAGAGCTCTATAGCTAGCTTCAATGAAGGAATTTTGCATTCAACCGGCAAGACAGACTCCACTCCATGCACAAGCTAATATGGAGAAAAACCAATGGCAGTCTTAACCGTGGTTCTATAAGCCCTCAAAGCAGGATATAACATAATATGCCAATTGGTCTTGCTTTATGTGATGGTTTGTTGGAGAATGGACTTAAGTGATTTGTTCACTGCTTCAACCTATCCATTTGCTTGAGGGTAATAAGAAGAGGAATGCTCCTGCTTATACCCTAGCTTCGAGGCCAACTCTTCCATCGTCTGATTCTAAAAGTGCCTACCATGGTCAGTGACAAGCTCCTTCGGAATACTGAACCGAGTAATGATCTGGTTGAATATTAAATGTGTGGCTGTCTCGCCGTCGAATTTAGCCGTGGGCATAGCCTCAACCCATTTCGTGAAATAGTCAACAGCCACAATAATATGATGATTTCCCTAGTTGAAGCTAGGTTGCAATCCATGAAGTCAAGCCCCCACTTAGTGAAGGGACCGGCGGTGATAATCAGATGTAACGGGGCAGGATGTGAGCACATATTACGTGCAAACACCTAGCAAGGGTGGCACTTCTTAACCGCATTAACACAATCTTTAAATATCGATAGCCAGAAATAACCCACTCTCAAGATTTTTTGGGCTGTAGAAAGCCCAGATAAATGACCACCACACGCCCCTCTGTGGTAATCATTTAACACAAGCTCAGCCTCCTCGTGAGTTAAACAACGACGTAAAATGGAATCTACCCCACGGCGGTACAATGTGTTATCCACTATAAGGTAGTTCTTGGATACGTGACGTAACCGTCTTCGTTCATCCCATGAGAGGTGAGTAGGGACCTTCAATGTTTTTAAATATATGATGATATCCCCATACCATGGATCCAAAGTTGAGATCAGGAAAATGTGCTCATCGACAAACATATCTTCACAAACTTCTTCCTCCTCCTCACTTGGGAAATCATATATAAGCTCCACAAAAATCAACGATTTTTTTTATTTTGCCAAAAAAAACTCGAGATCGAATTCTTGCAAGATGACAATCCACTTATTATACTTTCCCCTGGTCATCCTTCTAGTGAGGAGGAACTGAAATGGATTGACATGGGCTACCACCAAGGTCTGGCGAAGGAGAATATAGTGTCTCAATCTTTGAACCACATGAACGGTAGCTAAGGCAAGTTTCTCCACATGGGAATAACGGATCTCTGCATCAATAAGGTTTCAGCTCAAATAATATATGAAATTCCCCTGGAGCTTCTCATCCTCTTGAACCAAAACCATACCAATCATCTCCATGGACGCGGACACATAAAGTAAAAAGTCACGGCTATAGTCAGGTGGACTAATCACCGGGGCCAATGCTAAGGCTTGCTTAAGCGCATCAAAGGAATCCTGGGCTTGCTCATCACAGCAAAAGGTAGTGTCCTTTTTCAAAATATGCATAAAGCCTCTAGTCAAATTGGCAAAGTTAAAGACGAATCTCTGTAATAAATTTGCCATGCCTTGCAAACATTGAAGATGTCTAATGTTTCTCGGCGAAGACAATTGAAGTGTTGCTTCAACCTTCAAAGGGTCGATTCTTATACCCTCCTTGGAGACAATGAACCCTAACAAGCAATCAGACTTCACGCAAAAGATACACTAATGAGGATTTAACCTAACCTGGTAGTGGCGACATCTTTCGAACACTAATCTCAAATGGTAGGAATGACGCACTCTCAAACGAGAATGAGTAGCAAGGTCATCCAAAAAGACTTCAATAATCGATTTGAGATCATGGAAGATCAAGGTCATAGCCCGCTGAAATGTGGCTCCGACGTTTTTAAGATCGAAAGGCATCTTCCAATATGTAAAGGTACCCCAAGGAAAAATAAATGCATTCTTATGTTGGTCCTCGGGTTTGATTTGTATCTGATTGCATCTGGAAAAGCCATCCATAAAGGAAAATACCTCGCTTCCCACACACTCATCCAAAATTTGATCAATAAATGGTGTGGAAAAATTATCCTTAGGACAGGCACGATTCAAGTCACGGAAATCAGTGCATATGCGGATCGTTCCCTGCTTCTTATCAACTGGAATGGGGTTTGAAACCCACTCCGTCAAGGGAACAAGATAGATAAAACCGACATTTAACAGCTTTTCTATCTCAGCCTTAATCGCGGGTGCTTTTCTAGGATTCACCGCACGCAAGCGTTGTCAAACAGACTTAGCATTAGGATAAGTTTTAATTTCATGTTGAACAATGTGAGGGTCAATACCTAGCATTTCCTCGTATGACCAAGCAAAGATATCATGAAACTCTTTGAACAGCTCGGTATACTCCTGAATCTCAGCATGGGAACATTCTGCCCCAATATAGACATTCTCAACCTTGCCAGGATCACGAGAGATATTGATAGGGATGTGTTGAGGCTTAGAAAATCATAGGCAACAACAGCAAGGGATTCTCCCCAATCAATGTTCCCAACTAGCCCATGACTATTTGGTATGGGGAATCCGTCTAGTTTATGGTCCATCTACCGTAGGTCAGGTAACAAAAATAAAAGGTTTTACCGGTTGCGGCCCGGTCCACCGTGTATATTTTTGTATTTTTTAGCTTTAAGTGTGATATGCAAGTGCCTATCTAAAAATGCAGATTGATCAAGAGTATGAGGAGCAGTCACAATGTGATGCGCAGGAGTCTTACCTCTCATCTTAAACTCTCTCGCATCTAAATCACACACAATTAGAAATAAAACTAACTAACTAACTAAGTTGTCCCTAGGGAGCGAGATTATCATTTAATGAATAATGTATTACTGTTCATGTATTAAGAGAAATCACAGGTAGTTGTTCTTCTGTTCATGTATTAAGAGAAATCACAAGTAGTTGTTCTTATTTCAAAAACACATAAACATGAATAGATAGATGAACAATAAGATAGCTCATTGTTTGTGAAAACATTCATTACTCATAGTGGAAATTATCATAAAATAAAGCAGAGAACATTCATACAAGAACATAGGTTCAATAAGTTAGAACGATCTCACAGTTAATGAATAAAAGCTAAAAACGAAATAGCTCCCCTTCAACAACATTCATTGCATAGCATTTGAAAATTCCACCAAAGATTTCTCCAATAGGAAAAATTGTAATTATCTATTGAAAAATGAAATACTTCCTCTTACAATGTGTTCTCACAAGTCTAACTGAGAAAAAGTCCTGTCTCTATCAAACTCTCCTATACTTATACAAAAGGCAAAACTTTTGGGCTGCCCCAAATGACTCCTGGGCTTCCCCAAAATTTCATCTCCCAAAATTGTCTTATATTGAGTGCTCATAAAATTTACAATATAATACATTTAAACAAACTAATAAAGTACTTTAAGTAGAGGGCCCTGCTTGATTATTTAGGAACTTTTTCCACGCTTGGGCTTCTGATGCTATGCTCTCAAAGTCAGAAGGCTCGAGAAAATGAATGTTGATTTCAAACTTTGTAGCCTGATTCTTAATCACTTCAATTCTTGTTGAGGTTAGGCGTAATTGATCCTCAAGTAATTGTACACTAACTGCTAAATGAGCCACTTCATCTTTCAAGATCTACTCATCCAGGACCTTGACTTGCTAAATCCTCTACTCATCCTCCTGATATCTACTCTGCAACATTCCTGTGAATAGCTCATGTTCTAGAAATGCATCTAATCTTTGTTCAGCAGCCACCTGGAAATGGTTGTAAGTGATCAGCACCCTTCTGCAATACTCGGTGCAAGCTCCTCTTGTCTTCTTTACAGCCTTCTTGAACTCTTCTGTTGTGTTTATTCCAAACTCCAACAAGTCATAATCCTGCTTTAGGCTTTGTTGATCTTTGGCTAGAAATTCTGCAGGAATCTCTTCATTGGCCTCCATCCTTCCTATTCATCCAGTCAAAACTTCCAAAATGTCATGAGACCTATCTACAAAATACGAAGTAGTCTCTAAAATTTCCTCTAATCTATTATCTACCTGCAAGACTCTGCATCTTTCTTCTTCTATGGGCACATGCAGCTGGTGCAATCTGCTTCTTTGTGTTAGGACATGCTTTTTAAAAGGTTGAATATCGGTTTGATGTTCCTTGGCCTCTTTCAATGATGCTGCTAGTGAAGCAATTTGTCCTTTAAACTCTGTTGCTTGCACCTGAAATTGTTTTTCTGTCTCCTCCATGGTAGCCCTTTGTTTTTCCAGCTCCTCGGCTTTGCTTTTCAGTTGGTCTCTTTCTGCATTAAGGTTTTCATATGCTATTTTTAGTCCATCCCTTTCTGTCTTTAGCCCCTGATATTCCTGCTGCAATTTTGCTAGGTTATCTTGAGCATCTCTTCCTATATTTTCAATGGAAACTTCCAAGGACATCTTGTCTGCTTGGAGGGATTCAAGCTCTGTTTTTGAATACTTCATTTCATTTCACATGTCTTCAAAATTTCTCTTTAATTTGTTTCCTTCATCCCTTTCCTATCTCAAAGTGTCCTTTAATTGGGCAGCATTTCTCCTTGATTGCTCAAGGTCTGTCATTATTCGATCTACATTATCTTCAGTGGTGTGGATCAATGCTACTCCAGCTTGGATTATCAGTCTTGGGTCCTTTTCTATCCCATGTACCAAGGTTTTATCAGTGGCCATCATCCCTGATTGTCCACCTGTTTCAACACTTTTCACAATCCTCTTCTTTTCTCGGTCATAAAATATGGTACTGAAATCTGGGACTTCTTCCCCTTTCTTCTGTTCAAAATGTATCAGCCTTAATTCAGAAACAACAACCTGCCCTAAATTGCTGCCAGTAGTTGCAGCAGGTTCTTGAGAGTCAGGGCTATCCTGATCTTGCACTTCTTGAGTGTCTACAGGGTCAGAAGTTTGTTGATCTATTATGGACCCTGTCAGCTTCATACTTTCAGCCTCCTTCTTCTTTAGCTCTTCATCCTCTTTCTTTTTTCTTTTTTCTACTTCCTTCTTTGTAGCTTCCTCTGCATTCTTTGTTGCTTCTTGTTCAGCTCTCTTCCTTTCTTCGTCTTCACTCTTAAGCCAACTCTTGGCCTCTTGTGATAGTCTCCTAGCATCTTCTTCTCTTTTCCTAGCCTCCTCTTCATCAGCTTTCTTCTATTCAGCTTGGACCTTACCACCTTTAGTGGTGATCTTCTTTTTAAATCTTCTTTTCAATGCAATCATATTTTCTGCATTTCTGAAAATTTCTTCATCCTTATCCCAATGGTTTGTATATTCAAAATGCACATTAGCCTCCTTGCAATGTTCCACAACTTTGTTCTGAGAATCATTTCGATGGAATTTCATCTCTCCAAAGTGAAAATGCTCCAGTTCTTATACAAAATATGTAGTTAATTTAACCTTTGCAAATTTATAGTTGCCCAACCTGAAAGGTATGGGAGGATAGGATGCCTTCTTGTGTTCAAAAAGGAAACTTCCTATACCATCTAAGTAAACCTGCCTGACTGCTTCTTTGTGCACCACATAATTAGTGGCATATTTGGGAAGCAAAGAAGGTTCCCTGGAGCAACCATACATCCTAATATACACCCCTTCATCAGTCAAGTAGTAATTTGCATACTCCTCAATGACTTTCAATGCCTCCTCAGACATACGATTGTATTCTTTCAAGAAAATCAATGTATACAAGGGAATAATAAAATGTTCACAAATTTCTTTATAATGACTGTAATATTTGTGTGCCCATAATAGCTTGTAAGTTGTGTACACAGGGGTTCTGTCCCTATCCCACATGCACCTTAGGTCTGGAAATGGCTGGGTGCATAGTATACAATCAATTAATATGGAGTTCATGTAGAACTCAGACTTTTTCTGAGACACACCTCCCAGGGCTGAAGCAATGCAAGCTGAGAGACTGTTAGACACAATGTTTTCCCAGTTGAATATAGTCCCCCAGGTGGCTACACAGAAGATAATGGGAACCCAACCCAACTTGAAACTCTTACCATGGGCTCTCCCGAAAATTATGTTCAGCATTAATGCTATAAACCTATAAGGGGTTCTTAGAGTAGCTGTGTCATATTCCCCTGATGGCCTGGTTCGAAAATTATTACCAGGTATCATCATTCTTTTTACTGTTTCAGCCAAGTCTAAGTTATTTTCTTTCAACCAAGCTTCAGTTAGGTAAACCTGGGCTGGAGGTAAGTGATAAGCTAATGAGACATAACTAGGGTTGTAAGTAGCATTTCCCTGCTTGGCAGTATTGGCCAGAATCATAGTAGTCACGTCTGCCCTAGGCAGAATCCAACCAATCACTTCGAAGCATGGGAAAAGCTCAGGTCTGGTAGTTATCTTCATTAAGGCAGACTTTTCAATATTGGCATATATTGTTAATTCTTCAAACCTAGTATCAGGTACTTCTTGGTTTGAAATCAGTCAATAAATCTCGCCCCACTTGTAGTCAGGTTCCGCCCTAGTGGTGGCTCTAGTATCTTCATAAATGTACTCAAGCTTTGTAATAATTTCCACCTCAGGTTCCCCTTCAACAACAGGAGCCTTCTTTTTCTGCCTCTTTGACATCTTGTCTTTAACAAAGTTGCCCTGTCATAAACCAAAATACATTTAGGTTATTTGGGCTTCTAACTAGTATTCAAAGAACGAAGAAAATTGTATAAACATTTACCTCTTCCATACTTGCAATAGTTAAACCTATGCAAATGCAAAAATCAGGATTAACTAGCAATTACTTCTACAAAATGATAAGTCTGTAAAGAATCCTAAATCGTTCCCGTAACTAAAATTAATCATGATCAACAACATGTATCATAACCTTGCTAACATGTAAAACCTCCACTGGCGAGACTAAACACGGAACTATGTGAAGAAAAACCAGTTTGATCAAAACTAAACCCCTCGGCATATTCAACGAAAATAATTCTAAAGCAAAATGCGTCAACTTTCAGTAGAACACATTCTAACTTCTCACTCAAACATAAATCCCATCAATGAGGCTCGTCTTTGAAATATGTGACCCTAACCAGACACGTGAGAAACCAAAATAATCGAAAGACAAACCCTCCAGCACTTCAAACAAAACCAAGGTAAATGCCTACAGTAGAAAAACTAAAACCTCCCCTCCTCGAACAGCCATATGCAAACCCAAAAAAACCGGTGCAGACAGCGTAACGCTTGTCTCCACCAATCCCCTAAACAAATGGACAGGGTTCGAAAACCCATAATGGCTTTTCAAAAACCACTCAAAAAAAATGAAAACCCCCCTCGTCTGCGAACTGTCAAAGTAGACCACACTATGCTAATAGGAAACAAACTCAGAGATATATGCCCATCTATTACGGCAGGAAAACCTAACCCAAAGACGAGACCCTAGTTCCAAAAACTCAAAAGAAAGGGTAACAAGTTGCAGTCAACAAGGAGAATATCTGAAAGCTCCATGGAGATGCCACCCACGAACAAGATCCCAACAGCTAGGCACAGATGCACAATTTGAATCGACAAGGACAGTACAGGCACGAATTCATAGGGATAAAATAAAATAATGCCCCATCCCACATATATATATACCTTGGTGAAAACAATCGGAGGGAAAACATGCATATCGGGCAGTGGGACAACAAAGGCATCGGTGATCAGCCTACTAATGAGCTGCAACAGTGGGCGATGGATAGACCAGGAGTTCTGTGACACAATAAAACAAGAAACATTAATCTTGTAGAATCGGACCCCGAACTTACTAAAGCATCGGACAACTAGTATGCTAAAGAGTCGTAACGATGGAAGTTACAAAGACAAAAGGTTCCACAGACCAGTCAAAATCAGAGAAAAAGAACCAAACATTAAGTGAACCATCAGCGAAAAATAGAACATAAAACATCAGCGAAAGGAAAAGCTAAAAGGTGGATGGCTAGTTTGTTCCAGAGCCGCAACGGCGGACACAAACAAACTAAGGCTTTTGCGAAAATGAAAAAGACGGCAATCAGACACACAAAAACTAGTGCCTCAATTCAAATTTCCAACACAGCACTGACAGCGACAAGAACAAAAATAGAAAAGAAAACCGTGAGATATGCAAAGGTAAAATATTTTATCGTGGTACTTGCAATTTGCCGTCTGAAACGGCAACAATACAAGGTACTAGTGCTTTGATGGTGATGAAACAAAAACACTGAAATAAGAATAAAACAAAAGCATGTCAGTGGAAGACAAGGTTTTGGATCGGGTCATTTGCTATTGAGCCTTCGCAACGGCGGCTGCGTATGTGACTACGGCCTCGATTCACAATTCAAACAAATTCCGACATCGAAATAAGAAATCACCCGTAAGTCAAAACTTAAAGTCAAATGGAAGCATCAACATAAAAATATATTCATTCAACAATCAACCTCAAAAAATCAAACTTGCAGTAAAGTTAAGCAATCCCAACAAAATAAACAAGACAAAATTTAAAAGGAGAGTCCCAAATTTTTAGAAATTTGGGAAATAGTTGCAACTGCAATAGGATGGTAGGAGATATATTCGCCATGTTTCCATCAGCCATCGAACCAGGAGAGATCAATGGAACCACAGGACTACCAACTCTCTCACTAAGAATCTCCCTAAAGTCTTCACACTCCAAACAGTCAAGCTCAGGAAGAAAATAAGATCTATGATACAACTCTTCCCAATGTGGCTCAACCCCAGACATGGCCTCAATAATAGCTTCATCTGATGGAAAAACACTATCAAGGCAATCATGTGTGTGAGAAGACTGAACTACCCATGCAGGCAGCACATACGGGTCCTCCTCTTCTATCCATGAAGAGGAAGGACTAGGCTCTACAACACATTCAAGATTCGCTTGATATGCTATCATTGCTGCAGGCAATGGAACGTCCATTCTGATAGGCTTACACGAAGGACTCGGTGTAGGAAGAATCCAAGGATCTTCCATATGGGTAGTGCAAAAAGACACCGATATCACTGAAGACGAAGCCCCACCGAAACTAGACCCGATCATAAGAACGGGTGCAGGACAACTGAAGGCTTCCATAAGGGATGGATACATGCCAACACCCACACTCCCAGTTGTCGGCTGAGAATGATTGATAATCGAGATAGAAGCTCCCAATGATGCGGTAACACTCGGATTCTTGAATGATGTTTGATCAATCGTAACAATCTTCCCATTAAATGGAAAGCATACAACTCAAAATAGAGAAGAATCTACGGCTTGCATACTATACATCCAATTCCTACCCAATAAGAGATTGTAGTCAAAGGGCACATCAACCACCTCGACCTCGATCGCAACAGTCTTCCCTCCCAAACGGACCTTAAGAGAAGGAAGAATCCCGTGTGGCCAAAACAATATACCATCAAAAGCAGTCAACATGGTAGCAGATTTAGACAACTCGGGGGGACCCAAACCCTTCCAACACGATAATGACATAACGGAAGCAGCAGCACCTTCGTCAATCATAGTGCATTTGACGGTCATGTTAAGACATTCTACATGAATCAAGAGAGACATGTAGTAAGGCAAGCAAGGCTGTAGTCCCACGGTTTCAAATTTGATGACGGAGGAAGAGTGATCATCATTAACAGCAAGAGCAGAAAGCAAGTCCTTCCTTTACGACGGACAACTCTAAAGAACTTCAAGCGCAAACATTGCACAGGGAGTGTGGCCCAAATCCTCGACAACAGAATAGTTCTGGGTGGCTTGGGCATTAGGATTGTGTCCCAAACACTTTAAGACACCCTTACAAATGTGAGGTACACTCTCAGGTTTATCCATAGGATTTTCAATACGCAGAGGGCTCTCGATAGGAGGAGCTTCTTTCCCAAGGTCAGGTTGCGATGAACCATAGTCCTCCGCACGAGTCACAACCTTAGTAGCATGCACCATGTTGATGAAACCATGACCACTACAAGCTTCCGACGAATATTGATCTCCACCATACTAATCATAGGTCCTCGAGTTCATGTTTTTATTATGGGGTAAAGGGTTGGTCAACACAGCTGGGCCCTGTGCTATGAACTTTGAGGCTTCTTCGATACGAGGGAAAGAGTGAGTGAGGTGGTATTCCTTACACAACTTACAAGGAAACTTAATCTTAAGTTTAGACTTCTTTTCCCCCCCAGCATTGCGGGCGTTCTTGTCATTAGAATTGGCATTTTCATTCCTATTCCCACCCTTACGATTTTTTTTACACTTCTTCTTATTCCTTCCAAGTTGTTGGTTACCCTTCTAGTCCGACGATTGTACCGAAAGCACACACGCCGTTTGGGTGGGTTGAGACGAAGTCATGGCTTGTCCCGAGGCATATTGGTTGATAGACAATTGACTCACCTGTTTCACAACCGAATCCATGGGTTTGGTACTCGTACAACCAACAATGACATCGGCATGTGGTCCAGGTTTGAACTTAGGGTTGAAACTAGAATGCGGAGCGTTAGGAATGATCTCATATAACAAACCGAATTGAGCATAAATCAAATCCAATTCCTACGCCCTAAAAATGGTTTGTTCCTCGTTCTGAACTCCAGACATAGAAACATCCTTCGCTATATAAGGTAGTAACGATTTAAGGAACCATTCGAGGAGAAACTCCGGTGGTATGAAGCCTTTAATCAATCTCTTCCGTCTACGCCACTCTTGGATATGGTCCGAGATATGCATGGCTTTGTCTTGCCGAAATGTCAACAAGAGTTCTATACCAACATTGTAACACACTGGTAGCTAGAAGTGGTTGAGAAAATTCATATCTAGGTCATCGAACAAAACGAATGCCCCCCTAGGTAACCCTATGTACCATTTCGCTGCAGGCCTGGTAAGGGTGCATTTAAATAGCCTTAAATGGATCGAATCTTCATGTAAGGAATTAGAAGAGCACCATAGGTGAAATGTAGTAACATGTTCACTAGGATCTTCTTCTGGTTTGCCCTCGAATTTGGGAATGTTCGAGGGAAGCTTGTTAGGGACAGCCGACCAAGTCGGGTCATGAGATACCGGATCATTTGTTAGTCTCGACAAATCAGGTAAATTTAACGTTGCGAGGAAAGGGATCCTAGGTTGAGCAGGTCGATGCCACACTCCCTGATAGTTTTGATTCACATAAGACTAATTACCGTAACCACCATGGCCATGGCCATAGTATCCTCCTCCCGTTTGACCCGTGTAGGGTGACATGGAAGCACCATAATGTGGTGTACCTTGACTATGTAGAGCTACAAAGCCATAATTCATAGAGTAAGCGGGTTGTTGATACCCGTACCCATAAGGTGAATAACTATGCACATACTACGGTCCATAATGTTGTCCATGAGAGATCCCATAAGATGTCCCATGAGAAACTCCATAAGTAGGAATATGACTTCCCGAAACAACATGTGGTACTTGGCTTTGAGACACAACTACGTGAGTAGCAGCAGTACAAACATGAATAGTAGCAACATTTCGGCCTGAAGGACCACATGAATGAGGGGGAGGAATATCATTCGAATAACTAGGAATCGAGGACGAAGGGACATGTGAAACTATGTAAGTGGTATTCCCTATAGTCACCCGTCTTGGTTCCGATATCCGAATAGGGCTACTAACACCAGGTCTAGGACAAACGTGTGATGTATCCTCCACCGCTGGGATGGAGGGTGCAATGTGACTCGTGCTCCCAAATATCTCTGCATGGAAAGGAATGGGAATGCCCCTAGGCATAGTGCTAGGATCAAATTCAGACTCGGCATGATGTGCCGGATCATGTGCAGGGATACCCGATATGCCATAACTAACATAACTAGTGCTCGCAGGTTCATGATGAGTCTCGTCGTCTAGCATCCAATACCGATGACCTGTGAATGAGGGATCATACCTCGAGTGCGTAGGTATATCATGTGAAGGATCAAACCTAAAGTGTGTAGGTATATCAGGTGAAGGATCATACACTGGAGTAGGATCTTCTTCCCCAACCTCCTGAGGCAGAGAAGACAACTTAGGAATTTCATCTTCATGATCTCCCATTGGGTGTGAATCAATGTGATAAGTAGTCCACCTGGACCATCTATTTCTCTCTCCCAAATGTGGAGGAGATGTAGAAGGTGGAAGTCCTGCTAAACGACGAGAACGGCGGGGTGCCGCACCCAAATCCACAATGACTCAAAAAATGAAAAAGACTCTTCTAATTACGCAATCCCTAAGGAAGCTAGCATGCATAGAGCATACACCAATATAATCTAAAGACAATCACAAGCAAACAAGGATAGGATATGTGAGCTCCCGAATGAAGCAGGTATGTCTCGCCTACGAGAGGCTTGAGACTCCCATACACAAAAAGCAGAGGTTCATAACCAATTATTGTGTCGACTTATAGTTCCTTGTTTGTTGTCTCCTATATGGTCCGACAAACACTGCAACAATTCTTGATCAGTGTGAATTATGGTCTCCTCGCCCATCATATAGTGCTTCCACTTCTTAAGAGCTTGAACCAGGGCATAGAGTTCCTTTTCATATGTAGGGTAGAACTCCTCCATGGAACATTTCATAATGATAGCATAATGGCCTCCCTCCTTGGATAAAAATCGGCCCCATAGCATACCCACTTGCATTTATCTCCAATTTGAAAGGATTCTACAAATTAGGCATTACAAGAATTGGTACCATACTAATATTTCACTTGAGGTTATCAAAGTCTTTATGTTGATTCCTTCCCCACTAGTGTTTTTGGTTGTTATGGAATGGAGAGGTGCAACCATATCTAAAAAAGAAGCTATGAACTTCTGAAGGTATTGTGCTACCCCCAAAAAACTACTAAATTTAGTGACATTTGTAAGAGTAGGCCACTTCGTGATGGCCTCCACCTAATCTGTAGGATCAATCTTAAGTTCTCCTCCATTAATCGCATACCCTAAGTACACCAAAGATTGCTAAGAAAATTCACATTTATTAAGGTTTTCCAACAGTTGATGCCATTTTTCAAGGTCTCCAACACCTACTTGAGATGTGAGATATGCCCTTCTCAAGTAACACTATAAACCAATTTATCATCTAAATGCACTAACACAAATGAATCTAAGAAAGGGTGCAATACATCATTCATCAAACACGTAAATGTAGTTGGTGCATTATACAAACCAAAATCCAGTACTAAGCATTCATATAAACCTTTCCTAGTCTTGAAGGTGGTCTTCCATATGTCTTCTTCTTTCACTTGAACATGGTGGTATCTCAATTTGAGATCCAACTTAGTGAAGTGCTTGGCATACTACAACTGATTTAGAAAATCATTGATCTTTTGCAAAGGGTATTGATTCTTGAGGGTGATCTTATTCAAATCTATGTAGTCAATACACATCCTCCAAGTCCCATCCTTCATGGGTACTATGATAATAGGTGACCCACAAGGTGAACTACTAGGTCATATTACTCCCTACTCTAGCAGTGGTTGTAGTTGCTTCTTCACTTCTTTTGCTTCAAAAACAAACTATATGTACAATCCAATGTTTGACAATGGAGAATCTAGAAGTAGTTGTATCACATGATCCACTTCCTTCTTAGGAGGTATCCCTCTAGGCTCCTGGAACACTTCTCCATATTCCTATAAAAGGTTCTCCAATTGGTGTTTCTACTCTTTGGTACATCCCTCCAAAGGCACCTTCACTTTCATCGATTCACCTTATTGATGATTATGTCTTTAGAAAAGAAACACGAACTTTCTACTTGAATTGATAATCTTTTCCACTTGGTTGGAACTTACCAATAAGATATTTGATTTACCTTTATGTGCATTGATGATGAAATATTTCCCATCCTTGATAAAGTAATATCTCCTCAAGAAGATTGCATCCCTTTGAACATGTAGGGACTTTCAAACACTACACCACAAACATAAAGGGGTACTACATTACCTCCACTTCATCAATATAATTTTCTCTTATGGAAAATTTAATATTGCATTATTTTGTGACCCTAAGTTTTGTATCTTTGTTTACCCATCCCAATGGATAGGGGAAAGAGTGATCATGTACTTCCAACCCAACATTACTTACCAAATCTTCTGCTTTGAGATTATCCTATGAACCAGAATCAAATAGAGCATCAACCTTAGTCCTTGATCTACATATTGATATGGAAGAGTTTTGTGATCTCCTCATCTTCCTTGTGATGAATACTACTCAAATTTACCTCCTTCTACACTGAAGTGTAGGAAATATTCTCATCCACATCTGAGCTTCTCTCTACCTCTTTGATTGAATCTATGGCTACAAGATTCTACTTCTTAGAATCCTTTGTGTTGTTCTTAGGATTAAGCTTTGGATGTAACTTCCAACACTTGTCTTCAGTGTAACCTTCAATTTTGCAATGGTCGCAGTGGTTTTTCGGATCCTTGCACCGATGTAATGTGGCTATAGTCTTCTTATATTTTATTTTTCACTTCCTCTTCCCCTCCTTGGAAGCATCTTGGTTCTCTTTTTGTCTAATACCAATTGGATTTATTTTCTTGTTCATTATGTTTTCCATTTACTAGGCTTACACACAAACCTCATCAATTTTCCTAGGATTGAAGAGTGTCACTTGATTTTGTAAATGACTGTGTAGACCCATGAGATAATTTAGGAGTACATATGGATTCTTGAGTGAGATACCCAACAGGATAGAAAGATTTCAAAATCTGGTGGTGTACACTTGCACACTCCACCCTTTCCTTTGCATGAAGTAATGACAACAAATCCATTGGTCCTCTACATACTTGATATTGTAGAACTAGGACTTAATGAGAGTTTTGAAATCCTCCCACTTAATTAAGTGGATCGCCCTCTAGCCTAAGTTCCTTTGTGTGGCTTTCCCACCAGGTTAATTCATGGCCCACTAATTTTAGACGGGAAAATGAATTTTTTTGTTGCTCGTTTATTTGATGGATATTAAAATCTACCTATAATTGCTACAACCAATTATTCAACTTTAAAGCATCGATCTCTCCTTGGTACGGCTTGAAATTGACTTTTCCCTCCATCTTGAATAAATAATGGAAAGGACATTGGTATTGGAACTTGGATGCTCTTTATTGGGTTCTTTCCTTGATTCCTTTTCTAGGTCGCCTCTACCTTCCAACTTCCCTTCTGATCCAATCTTTGAGTTAGAGCCTCCAAAATCACTAAAAGGTATAAAATTTCTCCCCATGGCTTCCATGAGGATTGACATGTTGCATGAGATATTGGTGACTTGTATTTCCATATTTGTAAATTTTCGCTCATAATCACTTGCCTCTTCATCACCAGAATTTCCTGCCATGACTAGGGTTTGAAGACATTTTCTTTATTATTCCACTAGATCCTACAATTTCCCATTAAACACCAAAGAAAAATACTTGGATACCAATAATATTCATAAATTGTCGTGGATATTCCACTGAAACAATTTGTCACAATGGATCTTACAACTTAGTTATTTTAATTAGCTTATTTCCACAAAATTTATAAATAACTAGAGCAAATAGATACACAATATGCACAAATAACACAAGGTATACCCTGGGAAAACCCACTATGGGGAAAAACCCAGCTAACAATGAGGACTATGCCTTGATATTTTATATAGAGTGCAAATACAAAGAAAGAGGTACTCTCTATGGAGTTACCTATGTCTCTACAATCATAATGGATACTACACGATCTCCTCCTTCATAGGTTCTTCTCTAATATCGGCTCATGTGTTGTTGCTCAACTATGGAACAATGCAATACATCAAAAGAATGGAGCCCCTTCTTTTCCTAGCAACCTTGTATTTAACATAGCTCAATAGTTGTCTAGGGTCAGTTTTAGGGTTTTTCCATGCCCCAATTCTTGATTAGGTTTAGAGTTTTGGACCTTCTATAAATTTATTGAAATTCCACATGTGACTAGCAGTCTAGCTCCACATGTGTGAGAAACGAGAGCAGACGTTGAATCCACTCGGTACCATGGTGGTCCACTGGATAGGTCAATGTGTGGGAAGCATAACTTCTTCATACATACTTTGTTCAAGGCGTTTCTTGGACCATTGGAAATATATCAAAGTGTAGAATCACATGAAGGAAATGGATAAGAGATGGAATTTTTTACCCCAAAAAACATCATTTAGATCTCAAACATGCCCCATAAGGTTCTTGACCCAAATCTACAAAGTGAGACCTGCCCCTAAAATGGGCTCTACAAGCCAATTCACCCAATATTTCAACCCTGAAAGCACTAAAAATATCACAAATTATATATTGATCCATTTGGATTAGTCATTGTCAGGAGGTTGTTAGATTAGTTGGAGTTGAGAGATTATATCTAACTAATTCTCCTATATTTAGTGTGTAGTGAGATATTCCCTCGCTAGTTAGTTAGTGTGATTAAGATATCATCTTAATCTTTTTGTTTCACAATGATAGGTAGTTAATATCTATTAAAAGAGTCCTCGCAAGAGCCAAACAACAATAATTTTACATCATACTTTTGTATTCATTTATTGATTATTTTGTTGTTGAATAAAAAGTGATGATTTTATCAATATTGTTTCCTTCTTACAAAATTCAAAAAAGAGCTGATCCCTTTGGTACTAAAATTTTTTATTAACCGGCCTAATACACACACACACACACAATTGTTAAAAATGTCATTATTTATGCAAAATTAAATAAATCCAACTAGTTTTGGTTGAATCCAAATATATTGTCATTGCTCCCATCCATTTCCACATCCACTTGATGCACCAGATTACTTCCAACATGTCTCAGGGAAGATGAATTCGGGTGACATGGAGTCGTATCAACATCTAGAGCCCATAGTTGTGCAATCAAGCCCTCTTTAATGAGATCCATTTTCCCACCTTATTCATCTATCATGCCCTTCATCACTTCCACAGATTGTTGGATTTCAATAATCTACTACCGTTAATTCCATGAGACATTGGAAATCGCCCTCTGTATATTGACGACATCTTCATGTAGGGCCTTCATCTCGCACTCCAGTTGTGTGATATCATAGGATAGACATTGATTGCAAGCCATGTCCTCATCTTCCCCTAGACTATATGAAATCTGGAGCTGGTGTGAGCCAACCATTCTTGCTTCCCCCTTCTCCTTCCAACTAGAAAATAGCTTGTCTTCCGAAACCCACCAATGTTTGTAGGTGCATATGGCCATGATTTATTTCGAATAGGACATTCCACTAAACCTATCTTCCAAACTTCACTTCCACTCAAACTTTCGGTGAATGCTCTGATTCATGAACATTGAATTAATCCTAGTTGAGGTATGGTCCCTTGTGCAAGATGTTTAATAACCCATCACCTTCGTTCATTTCCTGTCAAGTGCTCGGTACCTCCTTGCAATTGTCTAAAAGCATGCGCCATACACAATCTTCATGGAACTGTTGGAGACATTTACCACTATAAACACTCATTTTGGTCAATTTGGCCTAGTTAAACCACTATCCTAAGTATTATTGACTTAATTGACATCATAGGAGCACTAGATGACATCAGCTAGATCACACCCATGCCTACCTTCAGTCAAGGAGGCCAACTGGAGCACTTCAGGGGTGATCTAAGTGTCATTAATGCCCCATATTGCTAACTGATGGTTACAATCAGTTAAACAGAGCAGTGAAGGTGCCCTCCTTCATTAAATTGATTATTTATTGATTATTTAATGAACTGGAGTCAACAGGGGCGCCTCCAACCACTTCTGATGTTCAGTTAACCTCATCGGGGTTCATTAGATTCATTGATGTGCTACCACTTGATGGTGGTCTTGCTGTGACATGTGTCTGACCTACTTTCAGTTAGACTCAATCATTTATTGCACTTCGACTTCAGTTAGGGATCAGTTGAGTCAATTAGGGTTTTGATCAATGGTTAACTTGAGTGTTGATTGTGGCTTACATTTAGTTAAGCTAGACTCACTCATTCAATTCAAATGACCTCCTTGGGAATTCGAATTGCTTTGTCATTCATGCTTGCATCATGATCTCGTATTGTATTACTCATTCTTTGTGTGAATATACAAAGAAGCTACTCATTTTGTAGCACAATTACACCATTTTCATTCCTTATTGTTATTAATATTTGATGAGACTTGTGTTTAGTCCCTAGATTACTGTGACAGATTAATATGGTATCAGAGCTCATGGTGGGACGAAGCTCATATCTCTCAAAAACAAGGTTTTTGACAAATCTTGCATGAAAATTGAGCAGTCGCTCAAAAATCCAGCACTGCACCAAAAGCCAAGGCTTACCACTTAATACCCCAAGTAAAAAACTTGTTGATCAAGCTTGCTTAATTGACTATGCTGGGTGTGATGAAATCCTAAAATATGCAGGCTGTCCAACCTTACATTGCCCTTTTTGTTGTGATTTTCAAGTTTTTGACACATTTTTTATAGGTGAAAGCATTCACTCCAGCAGATTCAGATGGCTTCTTCCGTAGATCTTTTAACTCCATTCAATTTCCACTCATGGAAAGGAGACATGGAGATCCAGCTATGCTCCAGAGGACTCTATAGATTCACCATGGACACTGAAGAAGAGCCTGGATCTGCAATAGACAAATCTAGATTCTTGAACAAGAAGGATGAAGCATTCGGATTCTTGTGCCTCTATGTTTCCCGGGATCTTCTTTTCCATATTTTCGGATTGAAGACTCCAAAGGAAATTTGGGACAAATTGGAAACCCCATATGGAAAGCAAGATTATTTTAGAGTTTACTAGCTCGAAAATGAATTAATTTATCTCCATCCTTCCAATTTCGAGACCTTGAATGAATTTTTCACAAAGTTCAAGCACATTGTATTTCTGTTGAAGCAATGCAAAGTGGATAAGGAGCATGATCAGCTCATCCTTGCCATACTCTCCAAACTTGGAGCTGATTATTCATTTTTTTCTCTAAATTCCGTGTGGGGAAGCTCACAACCCCCAGATGGAAGATGCCTACACTCAATGCCTTCATTGAGTCCCTAACAAGTGAACATGATAAGCTTATCCAAATGGGGATCATCAGATCCTCCCGTGATCAAGCCCTCCATGTCTTGGGGCCCAAATATCTGAAGGGTAAAGGAAAGTAGTAGAAGAACGCAAAAACTAAATTCAAAGCTCCTAAGCCTAAAGTTGAAAACCAACAGCATGATGAGTCTTCCGGCTCAAAGAAGAACAAAGGAAAAGGGCATCATGGAAAGGAAAAATTCAAGTGTTCATACTGCGGGAAGGGCTTCCACCCTGAACATTCCTGCATGAAGAAGAATCTTGATGAAGCTACCTCTCTCCTTGAGAGAAATCACATCAATCTTCCGGAAAGCTTTTAGAGGAGAGATCAACAAGATCGGGAACCACAACATGAAAAAGGTCATCCCCTCATGGCAGACACTTCGAATTCCAAATCACTCTTAATTGATTCTGGAGCTTCGAACCACATGATCGATGAAAGAGACTCCTTTTCATCCTTGGAGATGGGCAAATCCATTTCCATCCACATGGGAGATGACTCCATCATCATTTCAGAAGGACAAGGTACGGTTGATCTTGAGAATTGCTATTTTTCAAATGTTTTGTATGTACCGTCTCTGGCATCAAAACTCCTTAGTGTCTATCAGATGACACATACATGAGTGCCTAATAGAGTATCTTTCAGCCCGAATGATGTTGAGATAATGGAACTTGCATCTGGGAAACTCATTGCTAAAGGCCTTGCAAACCATTATGCAAAAGCCTATGAGTTATCCCACTTTGTGGCGGATGCAAAGCCCACCGCCCTGCTAACTCATGGAAATGAAGTTATTAGGATGTGGCATGAAAGGTTTGGCCATCTAAATTTCAAATATTTGTAGAAATTACAGAAAAAATCCATGGTTGAAGGCCTCCCGGTCATCAAGGCAACCACTGGAATTTGCAAGGGCTGTGTGGTTGGAAAACACCCTAAGCACAAGTACGATCGGGGGAAGGAAAACCGAGCTACATGCATATTGGGGCTGATACATTCTGGTATCAGCAGTCCGATTCTTGTCACGTCCATGAATGGATCAAGGTATCTTCTCACTTTTATTGATGATTTTTCAAGGTACACATGGGTCTTCTTTCTCAAAAAGAAGTCTAAAGTATGTGAAAAAATCTCTGAACTGAAGGCCTTGATCGAGAATACCTCTGGGCTTAAGATAAAGATCTTGAGATATGATAATGATGGGGAGTATGTCAGTAATGAGTTGCTGCACATATGATCCTAAAGTGGTATTCAGTTCCAACATTCAATTCCCTACACTCCCCAGCAGAACGGAGTAGCGGAAAGGAAGAATCGGTCTCTCAAGGAAATGACCACCTGTATGTTGGAATCAAAGAAGTTGGCTACAAATTTGTGGGCTGAAGCCATGCATTCTGCAGCATACATTTAGAACAGGGTGCCACACTCATCCATGAAAGGGAAGATCCCTTTCAAATCATACTTCGGACACAAGCCGGATGTGTCAAACCTACGAGTGTTTGGGTCCACTACATGGGCCCGGATTCCACTTGATAAAAGAAGGGATTTGCAACCGCAAAGCACCGAATGTCTGTTTATTGGGTATCCTGATGAATCAAAAGGTTTCGAGCTGTTGGATATCAAAACAAAATAGATCATCATCGAAATGAGTGTCAAGTTTGATGAGCCTCTTCAGGAGGTGGAACTAGTGAAGGAGAAAACTGTTGAATTTCCTTCTTATTCTACTGAATATTTGGATGATGAAATTGGGGGTGATGACCCTGAATTGGATCCTATGATTTCTAATATCAGTGTACATCAAACATAAGATGCTGAATCAGAACCTGAAGTACAAAATCATCTTCCCACATGGACCAGACAAACACTCTCCTCCACAGGAGATAACATTGGAAATCTGGATGGTCTAAGGAGAACCCGGTCTGATTTCCAAAGAGAAGGCATTATGCTCTCTTGTCCTGATAATTTGCTATCTAAAAATTGTTGTTTGATGATTAGTTCAGAACCAAAATCCTACTACCATGCTCGGAAGGATCCGAGATGGCAAGTTTCCATGGATGAAGAGATGAATTATCTTCAGAAAAACACTACTTGGGAGCTAGTTTCTCTTCCTCCAGGAAGAAAGTTGGTTCAATGCAAGTGGGTGTTTCGGACCAAGGCTGATGCTGATGGTAGAACCTACAAATATAAGGCAATACCGGTGGCAAAAGGTTTCTCTTAGATCCAAGGTGTGGACTACCATGAGACTTTTGCACCGGTTGCAAAAATGCACTCCATCTGCCTAGTTTTGGCTATTTCAGCATCTAAGCACTGGGAGGTGCATCATATGGATGTTAAGTAGGCCTTTTTGCATGGAGATATTCATGAGGAGATATACATGAAGCAGCCTAAGGGCTACATCTCTGATCCATCTTTGGTTTGCAAGCTAAAGAAGTCACTATGCGGGTTAAAACAGGCCCCAAGAGAGTGGTATTCCGAGATGGATGCCTTCCTTCTCTCGCAAAAATTCCAAAGGTGTAGATCAAATCCAAATGTGTATATACAGCAGTTTGATGGTAATTTTATTATTATTGTTTTATATGTTGATGACTTACTGATCACAGGTAGCACAGTTGCTCCTATTTCAACCATCAAAATTGCTCTCCACAATGCTTTTGAAATGAGCGATTTGGGGCTCTTAAAACAATTTTTGGGGCTCGAACTTGAGAAAAATTCTAATGGGATAATGGTCACTCAGTCCAAATACATATCAAACATGTTAATTAATTTTAACATGGCTAAATGTAGGCCTGCACCATTCCCTTTCCTTTCAGGGATCAGCCTTGAAGAAGGAAAAAGCACACCTCCCATGGACTGCACTATCTATCGACAGCTGATTGGTAGCTTGTTGTACTTGACACATTCTCGGCCTTATATATATTATGCCATGAATGATGTATCAAGATACATGTATCAGCCTAATGATCTTCATTGGAAGGCAGCCAAGAGGATCCTCTAGTATATTTAGGGAACCAGGACCTACGGCATTCACTATGCTACAGACTTCGAGCTAGAGCTGGTTGGATACACAGATTTCGATTGGGTGGGTGATTCTATTAATCGGAAGTCTACTTCCGGATATGTATTCATGTTTGTCAGTGGCCCCATTTGTTGGTCTATCAAAAAGTAGGTTGCCATAGCACTATCTTTAGCAGAGGTCGAGTATCGAGGAGCGATGAATGCTTGCATACAAGAAGTTTGGTTGCAAGGCATTCTTTCAAAGTTTGATCTTGGTAGTACTTTGTCCACTGTCCTCTTTTGTGGCAATCAAAGTGCTATTAAGATATCCACAAATCCTGTTACCAGGCAGAGGACCAAGCATGTAGAGATCCGCATGCACTATATCAGGGAGCTAGTACATGACAGGACCATCATTCTGCAATACTACCCAACTGATGAGCAGATTGCAGATATCTTCACCAAGAGCTTTTCAGAAAAGAAGTTCACTTACCTCCATTCACTGTTGGGGGTGAGTTCATCAGGGTGATCAGACTACTTTCAGTGTTCAGCTTGAGGGGGGGTTTCCCACTGGGTTTTCCCTCTTTTCCTCACTTAGTTGTTTTTTAGCATTGTTTCAGTTTCAGCATTGTACACGATGACCTATGGCCTTAGTTGGTGGGGCCCTAGCATTTTTATGCATTTTATGTTTTCTACTCCTCCTGAGTATAGCTTAAGGGGGGGTGTTGGAGACATTTACCACCATACACACTCATTTTGGTCAATTTGGCCTTCTTAAACCACTATCCTAAGTATTATTGACTTAATTGGCATCAGAGGAGCACTAGATGACATTAGCTAGATCACACCCACGCCTACCTTCAGTCAAGGAGGCTAACTTAGCCTTATCCTACATTCGGGGAGGCTAACTGGAGCACTACAGGGGTGATCTTAGTGTCATTAATGCCCCATATTTCTAACTGATGGTTACAATCAGTTAAACAGAGCAGTGAAGGCGCCCTCTTTCATTAAATTGATTATTTAATGATTATTTAATGAACTGGAGTCAACAGGGGCGCCTCCAACCACTTTTGATGTTCAGTTACACTTCAGTTAACCTCATCGGGGTTCATTGGAGTCATTGATGCGCTACCACTTGATGGTTGGCTTGCTGTGACATGTGTCTGACCTACTTTCAGTTAGACTTAGTCATTTATTGCACTCCGACTTCAGTTAGGGCTTAGTTGAGTCAATTAGAGTTTTGATCAGTGGTTAACTTGAGTGTTGACTATGGATTGCATTCAGTTAAGCTAGACTCACTCATTCAATTTGAATGACCTCCTTGGGAATTCGAATTGCTTTGTCATTCATGCTTGCAGCATGATCTTGTATTGTATTTCTCATTCTTTGTGTGAATATAAAGAGCAGCTACTCATTTTGTAGCACAATTACACCATTTTCATGCCTTATTGTTATTAATCTTTGATGCGACTTGTGTTTAGTCCCTAGATTACTGTGATAGATTAATAGGAACATGGAGAGAGATAAGACCCCCTTCATTGAGTTCGAGTTCCCTTTGGTTGAGGGAGGACCCTTTGTTTTCTAGATTATCAACTTTAACTTTCTTAGCTCTTAGAATATGGCAATATGATATGTTTTCAAAAGTTGAAGCTATATAGGTCACCATTCACAACATGTTTCCAAGAGGTGATGAACCCCCCACAACTCTTGAATGCATAGCTTAGATTATCATCAATTAAGAATATCCCAAAACTTTTACTCTATCAATTCCTCATTAGAAGACGTAAACTGAGATAGAGGACGAGAACTTGTGCCAGGTTAATCGTTTCCTTCCCAAGTCCCAAGAAAAACTTTGTTCTTCCTGTCCTTTGAGGTCGTATACAACCCCCTCCCCACACTTGCCACCCTTAAAACAACATCTTTATCTTAAAGGAAATATCGATATATAAATATGTACAACATGTTAATGTTAATAAATCTAACACACTATAAATCAAAATATATATTTTTAAAATACAATATGATTTTATTTAGATAAAATTATATATATATATATATTTTTTTTTTGAGATTTTAATGATATATTGAATTTAATACAACATTGATAAGATATTATAATCCTTATCTTAAATAAAATTTAATACTTTAAACTTGAAAGATAATAAAATGTTCTTGTAATTTAAAATTTTAATATTTCAAATTTTAGAATAATATATTTTATGTTCTTATAATTCAAGTCAGATGTTAAATGCAATAGATATGTAAGATCAATCTTTATATTGAATTAATAGTGTATTTTTTTCAACAGAAAGAAGAAGAAAAAAAGTATTGAATAAAAAATATATATCCTTCTACAAACGGTCTTATGATCAAATATATATATATATATATATATCCTTCTACAAACGGTCTTATGATCTAAAAAAAATATATATATATATATATATATATATATATATATCCTTCTACAAACGGTCTTATGATCAAATATATATATCCTTCTACAAACGGTCTTATGAACAATTGTTCGAAAGCCATAGAACCTATACATCAATATGAGTCTATAATCAACCCGAAATGACAGACAGTCAAGAAACTAAAATCCTATGGCCAAAACCAGAATAATATCCTTTTCAAAGACCACAGAAAGGAGGTTTATACTGGACTAATCGTTATTTTGCTGTTGTTGGAAATTAGCATGATATTTTAATAAATAAATAAAATTTATGGACAAACATAAAGGTAACATATGTTTCCTTTTATTTTAAGGTGTTGTATGCCCACCTTTCCAGCTGTCTGAAATTTTTATAATATTGTTGATTTGATTTAAATGCTAAAGATGTACTTTCAACCGTTTTAAAGAATGGTGGTCAACAATTATTTAAATTATTCATAAAAAATTTTAAATTCCATATTGGAATATTTAAAGATATGAAATGACATTTCATGTAAATCATGTTAGATGGGGGTGTAAGAACACAATATAGTGGAGCGCGTGTGAGTTAGTTGGAACCCCACAACCATGGGATACAAAGGACGGCCACGAATTTGGAGGAGAATGTAACCATATTTATTATATGGTTTGTTTTATGACAAATGGGTGGATATATTATTATACGGTAGTTTGCATTGTTTGGATTTATGCCCAAAAAGGGGAAGCCTCCTGGTGATGGAGAGCTTGAAAAACCCTAATGATGGAGGATGCAATGGATATTTTGATATGAGAAACCTTGCTATGGTCTTGGAGTCCAATTGAGCCTGTCTCAGTCCAGTATCAATCAGGTAAAAAAGTGGGAAGTACTGTTAATGTTTAAAATTCTATAGCTCGGTTTTTCTTGTCGTGTTTTTTTCGATGGGCTTGGACCGGAGCCCTTGTTGTCGGTCAACTGGAAATAGGCTCAGTTCCTCCCCCGTCACATTTACCTCGCTCTTGGGTTTGGGGGTTTCACCTCCTTCTGACAAACTTGTGGGTCATGTTCTATTTGGGGACGGGGTTTCAAAAGATGGTGACGTTTGTAATGCAGATCATTTCTCCCCTTCATGTGGTGCTACACCATCCATTATCAAGACAAAACCTACGGTCTACGAAGGTCTTCCTATGTTTGAAAAAACTCGAAAAGGAAAACCTCTATGCGTCCTTGGCAGGGACGTCACCACGGATTTAGTGTCGACTTTGTCTCTGAGGTCGATGGTGGGAAAGATGGAGTTTGTCAAAATATCCAGGGCGGAGCTTCTAGAATGGATCTGTGATCTCTGGAATCCTTTCATTAAAAATATTCCTAGAGTCATGGCCTTGGAGAATGGTTGGTTTGTCTTTCATTTCCTCTCAGAGGAAAATAGGCAGGCAATAGAGGAACGGTTTTGGGTTAAGGACAAAGGGTCTCTGGTTTTGTTAAGATGGTCGGTAAACTTTGACCCTAGAACTGTCGTCCTACCAAAACGCCATTTGTGGGTGATTTTACCGAGGTTCCATCTTTTTTGCTGGTACCTTAAGGGATTTCGTGCGGTGGCTAACTCAATCGGTAAATTTATACATATCGAAGACTCCCACCTTCTGGTATCTGAGCGTATTGCTCCCCGTGTTTTGGTCAACATGGATATGGATCTTGGGCTTTAGGAGGAGCTTGAGATGACTTGGGAAGGAGGTTCATTCCTCCAGAAGCTCGACTATCGGTGGGTACCCTTCAGGTGTTTTCATTGTCTAGGCATTGGTCATTCTAAAGCAAATTGTCACATGGCTCTAACAAAGGGTGATGGATGCCTGCCGGCGAATGTGGGTTTGGATTCAGTTGAAGATGTCTGCTTCCCCCTATCGTTAGATCGAGCGACGACCCATTCATTTTTGGACAAGTTCAAAACCTCGATACCTCTCCTTTTGAAATTCTTATCTGTTGGCGAGCTTGTCATCCAACTCTCTTTTGAGGGTGTCTCCAATGGTATGGTTGTGGAGCAGTTTCATATGGATTTTGTTGACAATCCTTCAAAGGTCAGAAACAATGCTGAGAGTAGCGGTGGGGAGGTCGTCTGCTTGGTTATAGATGATCAGTCGACTCCTGTCATTGGTTCATAGGAGGGGGACCCACTATTTAGCGCTAAGGACTTTCCCCCTTTGGCCAAGGATTCTCCAGGTCCTCTCCCTTTCCATATTTCAAGCTCCCCTGTAACGGATGCCTCCCCTTCCTTGCCCTTGGGTCCCTCGGCATTGAAACCATTAACAAATTTCACTCGTTTTTCTTTAGACTCTGAGACTGTTGATATCTCTTCCATCAGAAGACCTTTTGTTACAGCCAAAGAAAAGGGAAAGACTCCCCATAAATCTCCCTCAGCTCTTGTTTCAGTGAATGTTGATGTTGTTAGCCTAAACCCGCGCCTCTCCTCTCTCTTTGATAAAGGACTCCCTAAGGTGGTGGGTTCCTCTTTGTCTGTTTCCCCTGAGCTCTTAGAGATTCAGTAGCCCCCTCTAGTGCCCAAATGATCCTTATGTCCTTTAATGTGTGAGGGTTAGGAAACGAACCCAAAAGAGTTGCCCTTAAGAGTTTTTTAGATTGGTTCAAGCCTTGTGTTGTCCTGCTCCAAGAAACTATGATTAATGGGGTCTTGGCATATGATTACTTCCTAAAATGAAGCCGACTTGGCGGGACTCAACCTGGGACTCTAGTGGTTTGTCGGGTGGGACTTTTGTAGCCTGGAATCCCCAGGTGGAAAACTTCAAAGCTTTCTTGTCCAAGGCTAGGATTATGGTGGAAGGCCATATTTTTGTTTTTTCAAAGTTTATCAGAGTGCTTAATATATACACTCCCTATAGCAACAGACTGGAGTTTTGGGAAGGCATTTTTTACTCAAGTATTTTGGACAATAATTCTCTTATTGTTGCGGGAGATTTTAACCTTACTTTGTATCTGGATGAAGTCCGGGGAGCTGGTAAGACTGAAGATCCTATTGCTGAGATCTTTAAATCAAAGTTGGAAGAGATGAATCCGATTGACATTTTGCCGAATGTGATCAGTCCCGCATGTACAAATGGAAGATGTGGTGCAGCGGGATTAGCAAAGCGTTTGGACGTATTCCTCTTGGCTGAGGATCTCTGTGATGCCCTCAGTAATTACAGGACTTGAACCCACGTGTTTGGTATTTCATACCATAAGGCGATCATCCTTCAATTCGACTTCGACAAGAGAAAAGCTAGTTAATTGTCCAAATTCAATCCTATCTGGCTTGAGGATAAATGTCTTAGTGACTTGGTTAAGGAAAAATGGTCCTCGTGGTGGATCAACACTTCTCCTTAAAATTGGATGGGAAAACTGAAAATTTGAGAAAATTGAAAATATAAGTCCAAGTCTGGGAAAAATTATAAAAGATTGAATATCGTCGGATGTTGGATGAAATCGATGTTGAATTACAGGTTCTTAAAAGTGTGGTGGATGAGTTATATTTCTCCTTCGACAGAAAAAAGAAAATCTGCGAATTGGAAGCCTCATGTGGTATTTTATTTAAAAAAAGAGAAGAAACTCTGCGGTAGAAAAGCAGAGTGATCTGGTTGAAGGCTGGGGACAATAATTCGAAGTTTTTTCATAGATTTTCTAACTAGCCTAGGATTACCAATACTGTTTTGGAAATAAAATCTGGTGTTGGTGAAGTCTGCTCCAAGGAATCCTCTATCAGTTGGGCAATGGTTGATCATTTTAAGGCTCAATTTGAGATGCCTCGTGATGTAAATATCTTGGAGCAAGTGGCGACTCTTCGGAACTTCCCTCGATTTTTCTCAACTGAATATTGTATTGCTATTGATAAACCAGTAACCCTTGATGAGGTGGCGCATACGTTGGATTTGTTCTAGCAGGACAAGAGCCCCGGCCCTAACGGTTGGCTTGTCGAATTCTTCAGGTGTTTCTTTGACGTCTTTAGTCAAGAGATCACTTTGGCGATGGAAAAGGTTAGAACCTAAAGGAAAATCAACGGCTCCTTGAACGTGACGTTCCTTGCCTTTATTCCTAAAAAGGAGCTTCTAGAGTCCTTCAATGACTTCATACGAATCTCATTATGCAGCTTGCTTTATAAACTTATCTATAAGGTTCTTATCGAAAGATTGAAGCCATTTCTAGGAAAGTTTATTTATGCTGAACAATTTGCTTTTCTTCATGACAGGAAAATCTCTGATGTGGTAGGCATGGTTCAGGAATGTCTTCACTCTGCCAAAACTTGCAAAAAGACTGCTTTCTTTTTAAAGTTGGACCTGGAGAAGGCCTATGACCCGGTGGATTAGTCATATATCAGATTGATATTGGTGCAGATCGGTCTCTCGCCCAATCTGGTGGAATGGATTAAGAGTGCCATCACTTATGTACAATATGCGGTGCTGGTCAATGGAGAACCTATTGATTTCTTCAGGGGTTTCAAAGGTTTAAGGCAGGGCTTCCCTCTTTCGCCCTACTTGTGCATTCTAGCCATGGAAGGCCTTAGTCTGCTTATCAACCAGGAAATATCTCAAGGGTTTTTTTTTGGATTCAAGGTGGCCAGGGGTTTGTCTGTCACTCATATTCTTTTTGTAGACGATGTGCTCATTATTAGGGGTGGCTCGGTGGAAGAATGGACTTTTCTTCAGTCTTTATTATTGTGCTTCTGTAAAGCTTCATGTCTTGTGGTAAGTGCAAAAAAATATTTTCTCATCTACTCTTGCTTTGATACGGAAGTAAAAGACTCTTTATTAAATATTTTCCTTATAAATGCAAATCTATTGAAGAAGGATTCAAATATTTGGGCTTCACCATCAAGCCAAATGGCTATGGCCCTAAGGACTAGGAATGGCTTCTGAAGTGTGTTTCCAGGAAGATCAATTGTTGGGCTTACCGTTACTTATCCTTGGGAGGCAGAATGGTTTTGATTGAGTAGGTTTTACAAGGGATCCCTGTTTACTGGATGACTTTGTTCTCTTTTCCAACCTCGATCTTGTCTAGACTGAGAACAAAATTTTTCCATTTCTTATGGTCAGGCTCCTCTGAGGCTGGAAAAATTCACCTAGTGGCTTGGAACAAATTAGCAATCCCGTGTGATATGGGTAGTTTGGGTTTCAAGAATATATGCCATTTTAATGCTGCCCTGTGCACTAAATCTTTGTGGAGATGACTGTTTGGAAAAGGCTTATGGGGCATTTTGATTTAGGCAAAATATCTTCAAGGGTTGGACTCGATTTATTGGATCAGAGAAGGAGCTAAGGTAAAATCGGGAGCTTCTATAATATGGAAAAGATTAGCTATAACCTTTCCTTTCATAGAAAATGACTTGATCTGGCAGGTAGGATGAGGCATACAAATTCAGCTGGGAATTGATCTTATATGTGGGCTAGAGGATATCTTTACCATTTATCACAAACCGATTTTTGAGTTACACCGAAATAATGTTTATGTTTTGAAGGATATTCAGGGAAGCTCTAGTGTTAACTACTGGGTCGACTCCTTGGTGTTGGGACTATCTGGAAAACTTGCCAAAGAATGGGAGTGTTTCATCTTGTCCCTGAACCATGGAAATATCACTCTCTCAGATTCTACAGACAAGTTGGTTTGGGACTTCAATTCTAGAGACGGCAAAGTGACTTTCAAGCTCGCTTATCGCTCCATTATCTCTTTGCATGAATTAGATGTTTTGGAATGGTGGATGAGTTGGTTGTGGAAAGGAGATCTTCCATTAAAATTAAATATTTTTATGTGGTTGTTTTTTAATGATAAAATCCTGACCTGGGAATCGTTGCAGAATAGGGGCTTCAAGGGGCCGGGAAGATGCTTGCTATGCCATAGGAAGACTGATGGGACTCGTCACCTATTTGGTAACTGTGCATATTTTGATAATCTATGGATTTTGATTATGAACTATTTGAAAATCGACTATAACTGGAAGAAGGCATCTGTGAGGGTTAATCTCCAGGATTGGAAACAAAAGAAATTTGCATATGAATATCTTCCCTTTTTTAATTTTTGGGACTCATCACCTGTTTGGTGAACGTTCATATTTTGATAATCTGTGGCTTCTGGTTATGAACTATTTGAAAATCGATTATAACTAGAAGAAGGCATATGTGAGGGTTAATCTCCAAAATTGGAAACAAAAGAAATTTGCATATGAATATATCCCTAAGTTACTAATTATTTTCAAAGAGTGGAGGTTACCTATGCCAAGACTCTATCCTTTGTTTTAGAGTGGCATAGAGAGAAACCAATAAAAATATCAAGAGACCTCTCTTCCCTTTTTTTTCTGAGGAATTTCCCTTTGATTCTCTTTGATGGTGTCGCGACAAGTGGATTATGTGGTGTAGGGTTTGTCTTAAAATTGGTTGCGGAAAAGGATTTAAAAGGATGGTTAAATGCTGGCAGGGGCTCTAATACTCTAGTTGGAATTATCGGTTTATGGAGTGGTCTCTTTGTGGAAAGGTTGTGGGATGTGAAGGATCTCCATGTCATCGGTGACTCCCAAGTGATTATTTTTGGGGCGTTAGAAAAAGCACAGGTTTTATCTCTGGAATTATTCCATTGGCTAAACGACTCCAAAAGACTGATGAGCGAATTAAATAGCTGATCATTCTACCATATCTATCGTGCGCTGAATGTGGAAGCTGATGCGCTATCAAAAATTTTGTTGGGTGAGTTGGATGGCAGAATTCAGCTCTCTTTCTTCTTGGATGGCTTCTATCAACGTAGTGATACTGTATTTTTTTCCAGATAATCATTTCCATGTCATGTCCCCTCCCATCTACCCGAGAGGGAACACGACCATTATGCGATCTAATTCAAGAAATATAGCCCCATGAAAGTAAATATAAAAATTGCATTGAACTTAAACATACACAGATGCATAAATTATTAACATACAACGGAGGAAAAATTCATTCATTCACAACATTTAACATGTTCATATTAATTTATAAACACATATATAGTTGCAGAGATAAAATAAACAAGAATACTTATCTTGAAAGAATCTTGTCCCGCAACCAGCTACGTCATTGCAACGTTCCACCCAACCATATGCCAGTGTGTTCATCAATCTCTCAGCAACACTGCCACCCTCGAGCTGGGCATGATTCCCACAAGGAACAAGGGAACACTAGCAAACTCACACATAGCCAAGGATTTATTAAAATTCAGCCAAGGAGGTGGAATGGTTGAATTGTTAAGCTAGTGAACTTAACCACAAAGCTAAGGACACCTACACAAGATCTAGCTTGGATTTCCCAACACATACATACCCAACTCAAGGAAGCATCCCCTTCTCTGCTACACAGTCCCTCAGGTTATGCCCTCCATTCCAGTGCTATCCAGGGTGTGCAAAGAAGCAAATCCAACTCCTCTTGATGTGTCTATGAGGTTCCTTTCCCCACTAGGTTTATCAAGCTAATTCTTCCCCAATTCCACTCCAAACCAGTTCAGACCAAAACCAAGGGTGCGCACATAGCAAAATGCAAGATCTGGGTTTGAGGAAAAATGTTTTTCAACCAAAAACATAAACGACAGATGGGTAAAACAACCTATTTTTTAAAGAGTAGCTATCTTCACGAAACTAAGTGGTTAGTTGTGCCTATTGGTATTCACAGGCCCCTTTACTTATGATTGACATAATGAAATGAGAGCAAATCAATGCTCTCTAGGCAAAGACATGAAAATCCTTTGTATTCCTTTACGAACCATATACCAATTAATTTGTAAATATGTAGTATTCATTTTAAACCCATATGAAAGCTAATGTTTAGTTTATCATTTATAATTATGTGGAATGTAATTAGAATATAAATATTTTTTAATGTAATTATATTTCAGCTTATTGTAATTATGGTGATTTAGAAATATTTTTCTTATAACATCTTAAAATGTTAAATTATTATTTTTTTAATTACTAAATTAAAATTGATGCCATACAATTATATAAAAATATTATTTAATATTTGTAATATTTATTATATAATATTTATTGATAAAAAGTAAGATTATTTATCTTTAAACTTTATTTTCTATGGATTTGAACCTATAATTTTTTGAGAGAAAACATATGTTTTTAACTGTTAGGCCTACTCAAGCTATACATCTTATTCTTTTTTTAAGGTCATAACCAAGCCAAACATCAATTTGGTGCATGAAACACCCTAATGTGTGGGACAAGATCTTTATGCAAATATGTAATTGCTAAAGTCTACAAATGTATACATTACTTACATTTTATGGATTTAAACCTACAATCTCCTATAATGAAATACCTATTCTTAGTAGTTGGGTCCATTCAAACTCTACCAAATAAGCTTATACACAACACACTTAAAGTTTGAACATGTAACATCATACTAAATACCTTAATAATGCATCCTCAAATCTACAACCAGTGAGCAAATAAATATATTAAATAAAAAGCAACTAATGAGCAAACAAATATATTAAATAAAGAAAACAAATATATTAAATAAAGAAAACAGTTGATTTCAATTTAAATAGTTCATGAACAGTTATTACTCCTTTATTTAATATATGGTCCTTATTCAATTTTATAATAAATCTTTAGATAAGAGCCAATTTATTTTGTCATTATCAACCAACTTGGTAATAAATCATTAATGTTGACTTAAATTTATAATTTCAAAATGGTACTAAGGATCTTGATTCAAGATAATCTATTTTGTCGAAATTGACTTAAAAAATAATAGAGGACATCATTTTACATATATTGTTTATAACGAAAATTAAGAAATGCAACCTCACATAGATACGCATATCAATACATAATATATAGTAATGCTTGCTTTATTTGTATTAAATTTAAACCAATATTAAATTGATACTTTTCCGTTAAAATTGGTTCCAATTAGAAGGGTTTCCTTGTCCCCTAACCGACTATACCCAATGTACCCTAGGGTGCATGCATTAATGTTTAGGACCCCACACCTTGCAAGTGGGATCCAAGTGAAAATGATATGCCACCCATTTATTTGTCAACATTGCAACATGGGCATTTTGAGTATCGTAGCCTCTCGTTGAAACAACAAAGGAAAGAGTGGAGTTCCTTGTCAAAAAAGGGACCAAGGAAAATGACAAATGAACTTTACGCTGTATATCCATTTCGCATAATAAATCAAATTCGCATCAATCAAAACTAAATTTGATAGTTTTATAAAAATTATATAACCAATAAAGCATTGGCTTGTACCTCCACCATAGCTAAAGTGATAGGCATAGAGACAAATAAATGTACCCTTTAATCAAATATATTAACAGGAAAATATAAAATAATAGGTTTTTAAGCCATATAATATTATATATATATTATTATATTAAACTTTATTATATGTAGATTTGAAAAAAAATTACAAGGAAAAAAAATTATTTATGTTTTAAAAGTAAATAGAATTACCATTTCATAATTATAAGGCGGTGTAAATATTATGGAAGCGGTTGGAGATACCTACTATTCTCACCTTCAAACCGAGAGGGACTTCTGTCCATACTGAATGTGTATATTTTGTTTAAAGCATATTTTATTATATTTTAATAATAAATAATTCTTAATTGAGTGTTTTTTTTAAATAAATTTTGTATTATTTTTTTAGAAAAGATTCCACAATTAGAATGAAGTATTAAAAAAGAGTTTAGGATTTATGAAGTCACTTTTTTTGGTGATGCTTTATTTATTGTGATTTATTTGTGGAAGTAATATTAGTTTTTTTTTTCTATTTTGGGAGTGAAAATTTTGATACTTCTGTAGGTGTTATGTATATTTAGTCATAGGTAGTAGATTACTCTAACCAACCAACTTATGAGAAGAACCCTATACATACCTTATACTAAAGAATATGTGCTTTCTTATAAGAGATCATGTTTTCAAATTTGAAAGGGATATATTATCTCTACCTTGGTAGACTTTAGCTTTGTGTCACAAACAAATAATGAAGTTTCATAAACCAATTTAATAATAGCTTGATCATAATTCAGGGGATCAAATACCTAGAGATGCAAACCCCTTTTTAGAGTGTAAATGATGAAAGGTTGAAGAACAGTCTTAATTGATCTAATTTATGTAGTTTTATATATACATTATCATAAATATTTTAAATCTAATTTAAGCCTATATGCTATTTTTTATAAGTTACACATCTTCTCTAATGTAAAATACACCTCTCCAATACAATTATTTTAAACAAAAAATTATATATATTAAATTAAAATAATATTTTATTTTAATTACAATAAAAATATAAATACTTTTATAAAAATCAAAATCACATTTTTATATGTTCATACTTTATAACAAGTGATGTGAGATATCAATTTTATAAAATGAAAATATTATATTTACAATAAAATATAAATACTTTTATAATAATCAAAATCACATTTCTATATATTTTTGCTTTATAACATGTGAGATATCAATTTTATATAAGGTTATTGAGATTACCATTACGCTAAATCTATCTTAAATAATAAAAAATTTAAACTTTAATTAAGATAATTTAATTATAATATAATATAAATCCTAAAAATAATAAATATTATTTCTTCAAACTATTAGAACATTCCTCCTTTTTAAATATTAACATGTTATTTAGTCACACTCACTTTTAGTGAATGTAGCATCATATGTCTATATGAGGAAATTAAGTAGTGAATAAATTTAAATTTTTATTTCTATTTTTTCCGTAGAAAATTTATTGGAAATTTTAATTTATTTGATTAATGAAAATTTTGATTACTAAACTTGGTTATAAAAATTTAAATTCATTTAAAATGTTTTTATATGAAAATAGTAAATAATTAAATGATTTAAATTCATATAATATGAAAATAGTAAATAATTAAATGATTTAAATTCATTTAAAATGTTTTTATATGAAAAAAATAAATAATTAAATGACTTAAACAAATATTTTGTATTTTTTTATAAAGTTAAATAACATTTTAAAAGTAATTCCTAGAAATTATAGAATTTCTTTGCACAAAATAATTATATATCTGAAATTGATAAAAATAATTTTCACAAAATTTATTGATATCTACAGTTAAAATTGGTGCAGTTGGCCTTGGCCCCAGAATTCGATACTCATTGATCTGTACATGCATATAACAATATGCAAAAACCATACATCGGTAGAATGAAACAAGAAAATAAAGGATGGACAAACAAATATCAAAATTCAAATACAGAAACAGCTGCTACATCTTCCTGGGAAAATAGAAGAAGCTCCTCCAAGTATTCCACACCCAGAGCCTCCAACTCCAGTATTGACTGTGTTTCTTCACGCTTTGGCTCCGCTAATAATAATACTCCGCTAGATTTGTCGACGTTTTGGCTTTCATCCGATGTATTTGTCATCAACTTATCTGCCGGAGAAGGGGCCAGCCTGCGTCTTTTTCTGCATGAATCAAGTCTAATGGCGGCGGGCCTCTCAGGCGCTGAGGTGGCTGTGCTGGAATGATATTCATCAAGCGGCTGGATCCGGCTGTGACCGTCAGAAAGCTGGGTACTGGAGCTGGTCACGCCGGAGGAGATTTCAGAGGAACCGCCGGAGAATTTGACACTGGAAGCTGGAAGGACCTGGCGGCGCTTGAAGGAACTGCAAACGACTTCCAGGGGAAAATTGAGAATGGCGTTGGAGCCTCTCATGGAGAAGGCAGCCTGATCGTAAGCCATGGCCGCCTCCTCGCCCGTTTCAAAAGTCCCCAACCAGACGCGGATTCCGTGCCTTGTGGAATCCCTTATCTCCGCCGCGTATTTCCCCCATGGCCGCTTCCTCACTCCTCTGTAATGCCTTTCAGTACCGCCAGAGACCTTCGCTTCTAATTTCTTTGCGGGTTTCGATCTCTGGACCGGTTTTCTCTCCGCCGCGCCACTCTGCCATTTTTTCTGCTGACAACTAGTACTACTCATCATAATCCGAGTACTACTGCTGCTGGCCGGCGTGGTAGTGAGCTCGGGCTCCCAACCATGGCTGATGGCTTCTTTGAGAACTCCATACAAAACCATGTCCTCTGAGTCGTTCTCGTCCAGAGGAAACGATTTTAGCTCTTCAGAAAAGCAACTAATAAGAGAAGGATCGGCGCTGGAGATGTGATAATTTGCAGAATAATTCTGTGCCGCATTGCACACAGAGCCGGAGCTCTGTAAATCCCAGGCCATGGTTTTGCAGTTATTGCAGGGAGACCTATAGTCGCATATACTCGAATTCTCGGTACAGCTCATGCATGAGCTAAATGTGAATGTGGAAGCCATTTCTTCAAATGCCGTGCTTCACCAGAGGTATCAAATTAGCAATGGCTCTAGAGATGCATAAATAGGTTCAGCCTGACATATCATCAACGTCCACGCGAGCTTTTACATCACGTGAGGTATCTATCTACCTGAGCTCGACGTGTATATACGTCAGATGAGTTTTATCTGAGCTCGACGTATATACAATGTATAAACCCACGCCGAGCCGATGAGTTCCGTGGCAAAATAAATGGGAGGAAGGTATGGGTATGTACGTCAAGCAGAGAAATGGAAATAGTGCAAGGAGAAATGGACATGCATGCACCTAAACCTAACCTCTTATGATATTCTCGGAGTAGGCCATACCTGTCACATCATCTTCACTTGTCACCTTATCTTCACCTAAACGACGTCATTCTTGCGCAAAATTTCATTTTGCGTCTTCCCTTCCGGCTCCCAATATTGACATGTGAGTCTCCCCCATTTCAATTTCCTGTCTTGAAACTAAAGGTATGCATTGTGGGATGAATCTTGGAAAAACGCTCTAGTCATGGTAAGTGGCCTCAAATTAAGACGATGGTCCTAGCAATAAAGTGACTGCTCCAGCTAGCTTTTCGATTGTTATCTAAATACTAACATTAAACTAAACATATATTATATTTTGATATAATATTAACATTGAACTAACATATAATGTTAATATTACAACCAGCAAATTTATCACTTCACATTTTAAATTTTAACAATAATTATATGGCTAGAATTTAATAATCGAAACTCGGAAAAAAATAGATAAAACATTACCATTATTCAATTCTTTGGTTTTATTTTATTAATTGAAAAATAATTATCACTCAAATGCAGGTGTTTGCATGTCCCGTTGACACGCATAGCACTTTGACTTGGGAGCTCGCAGTGTGGCACCTCGCATGTCGGAGCCATTAAGTCCCCCTAGCTCTCCAGAACATTTATGAGATTAGAGGAAGACGTCCCTCCAGTAATGGGAGAACCCCGAACCAGTACCAGCGCCATTAACTCTGGTCTTATGTCGGTCGATCTGGAGCGTGCGGCCATCGGGATTCTCTAGCAGGACTGGTTAAGGAAGCGGGATGTGGACGTGGGTGGGCTCATTATGTGGCTTTCGGTCCTAGTCTGTGGAATCTGTCTCCGGTCTTCCCCCTCGGCTTCGCTCATTTAGCTCTCTCTGCAAACTAGAGGTCTGACTCTGCATCTAGCCCTGCAAAGGTTTTACTCCTCTCAGCTACTTAATTTAGCACTGGTCATTGAAATGTCGAGGCAGAGAGGTACCCCCACAGAGGAAGAAGTGGTCAAGGAAAAGCTCAGCGTGACTCGGGTCTGATTGTGGAGGGATATGAGGCTGGTATCTCCATGCAAGTCCATGTATTGATCGATGACTAGGAGGCTCAATTGGTTAATGAGCATTTAGCCATGGGCACGGGGGCAGAAAAATCAACCATTACTGGTTAATTAAGAACATAATGGACACTCTTATGGAGGACATGTTGGGAAATTGGAGCTCTACCCACAACACGGTGCTCACAGCCCACTCTCGGCCAAAGCTAAGTTGACAGACCTGGAAGACCAGCTCAATGGTCTGGACGCCACTTTTTCCTAGAAGCGCCTAGCCAGTGGGCAGTGCAGAGCTAGCAACACAGAGGTGGGGAGTGGTAACGCTACAAGTGGGCAGTCGATGGAGAGGGGCTCAACTCTGTTTCATACGACGGTGACCAACGTTCCTTTTCCAACTCCATCAACAATTGGATCTCTATTCAACAAGCGGGTTTGCGACAGTGAGGAACCCATCGGCAAGTGTTCTTACCTACCGGTAAAAAATGGCATGTTTCTACTTTTGATGATGACTTCCAGGGTGGATGCCCCATCCTGGGGGAGGTTCCCCCTCAGTAAAATGTGGATAAAGACTTCTTCGAAGGCTCTGCCACCCACTGGTTCTGAATGCTATTTCAAGTTTTATGTTTCAGCATGTTTATTAGTCTTTTGTTTAAAACTTCTATAAAGTACAGTATATTGGATTACAAGCTTAATTTTTTGTCTCCTTTAATATATGGTTTTTTTTATTATGATCATACCAGACTCAAGTGTGAATGGCACCGAAGCTTCATAGCCATGTAATTTTTAAATTCTCTATTTAATAGAATTTGCAACTTTACAACAACAACAACAACAACAACAACAAAAATTGAAAAATAAGTATCATATTTATAAAATAATTTCAAAATCATCTTTCAAAATTAATACCAACTTTTCAAAAAAATACTTAATAAAGATAAAGTATTTTAAAATTTCTCCAAATTTTACATGTTTTATAAAAATAATTTATAACATTTAATTTTTATAAAAAAATTCTCAATTTAATTTATTCTCGTTCCATTCCAATGGAGCGTAATAAACATTATTTAAAATAGGTTTTATTAAAGTTTTAAAAATGAAATCCCATGCCAATCCAAAGATATTGACTTTGCCTAAGGTCTTTAAAGTAACACAAACTTTAAAGAATCCAAAAACTTTTTAAATTTTTTAAAAATAGTTTTTTTTTAAATCAATTTAAATAATAAATATAATTTTTTTATAAAAAAATTCACAAACCCACTTCATTATGTGATTATTATTTATATAGTTATTATGTCAATAATAATAAAAATCTCAATTCCATATTAAGATTTTCAAACAATAATATGGAATCTTTTAATTGTGGTTATTATATATCTTATTTACCGTAATTGTTAAAAATCTTATTAGTAAAATGACATAATCATGACCTAAGTAATGTTTTAGTTTTTTTAAAATAGTTTTTTTTTTAAATCCATTTAAATAATAAATATAAATTTTTTATAAAAAAATTCACAAACCCACTCCATTATGTGATTATTATTTATTTAGTTATTATGTCAATATTAATAAAAATCTCAATTCCATATTAAGATTTTCAACAATAATATGGAATCTTTTAATTGTGTTTTTTATATATCATATTTACCGTAATTGTTAAAAAATCTTATCAGTAAAATGACATAAGTAATGTTTTTTTCTTAGAAAAATATATATTCAATTTTATTAAATTATTTTTTCGTAAAATATAATATGAATATGTACTTTTGAAATGAGATGACATAAAATTAAAAGAAATAAATTTGTATTTTCTAAATGAGATGATATAAAATTAAAATTAAATTGATAAAAATAATAATAATTATTAACTTTGATATATAAGATTTTAAAAATGTAAAGAATCACTTATTTTTAAATTTTTTATTTATATGATTATAAATTGTATTTATAATTTATAATTTAAGTTCAATAACAACAATTTCTATTCCAAAGTATATTTACATAGTTTACATATTAAATTAAAATTATATTATTAATTTACATTTTAAAATTGTCTTTTATAAAATATTTTTATTTAATTTATTCTTTTTCACATTTTCTAAAGAAGTAAGTGACTAAGTAATCAATCGATAGTTGAAGTCAATTCTCTCAAGCTCATTAGGTTAAGGTGTGGATCTCATTATCAGGGCCACTTAGACACCCAAAAATCCAACCATGTGGATGAGTTAGTTGGTAGAAGACCCCCAAAATTCCAACCATGTTAAGGGTTGGTGTGGTCGAGGCTAGATGCAATTGAGCTATGATTTTTTACTATTTAGATGCCTAAACATTTCTAACAAACAAAATAAAAACTAACCACAACTTAAAGGTGTGTATTATTTTTCTTACATAAAACCAATTTCTTATTCAATTCCATGATGTTGGTTTGTTCCCAATTAAAGGGGTTTTAATTCCTATGGTTCACACTCCCCTCCATGGGAAAGTGGATTCCTAATTTGGTCAAGAATGTCTAACTTAATTCTTAAAAAAAGAAAACTTTGGTTTATATTTTGCAAATGTCCTAGAAAATGACATACTCTACACTTATACACTTATATATTCGGTTATTACTACCAAAAATCTGAAATTTTTAATAAAATTATTATATAATAATTATTTTTTATTGCGCCCAGAGGCGCTCTACAGCCCAGTATGGGGGAGATCTTGTCACATGATGTAACATTACTAACATGTCGGCAAAAAATAATAGTGAAAGTGAATATTATGGGAGAGATCTTGTAATGTGATGTAACGTTACTAACATGTCAGCAAAAAATAATAGTGAAAGTGAATATTATGGGAGAGATCTTGTAATGTGATGTAACGTTACTAACATGTCCCCCAAAAAAATAGTGATAGTGAATATTATGGGAGAGATCTTGTAACTTGATGTAACTTTTGTAACATGTCGGCAAAAAATAATAGTGATAGTGAATATTATGGGAGAGATTTTGTAAAACAAAATAAAAAATAGTATCACTTTCATAACGTTATTTTTATTAATAAAAACTAAATTTTCTAATAGGCCAAAATAAATGTCGACCACAAAAACAATCTAATATGGGGGAGATGTTGTAATCTTTCTACCTAACAAAACAATAAAAAAGTAAAAATTTAATTATCCTTAAAAAAATATGTGGGTCAAGAAAAAAACACCAAAATTGAATTATCCTCAAAAAAATGTTGGCCTTGCACATGGCTTTAAAACCATGTGCAAAACCATGTACAATAAAACCATGGGTTGTTTAGAATGCCTTGCACATGGTTTTAAAGCCATGTGCAAGGTCTCCTAAACAACCAATGGTTTTATTGTACACGGTTTAGGAGGGCCTTGCACATGGTTTTAAGACCATGTGTAAGGCCTCCTAAACAACCCATGATTGTAGGAGGGCCTTGCATATGGTTTTAAAACCATGTGTGGGGAAATGATGCAATGTTCGGTTGAATCAAATCAATGGATACCTAAGAAGAGGTTTGCACCTCGAGAGATTTGATCCATCTCGGCACTTGATAGAACCTAGGATTTGGATCTATGCTGGTATTATAATAATCTAAAATTTACATAGTCATAGTTAAGGTATGGGTGTGGTCTACAAGGTTGCTCCTTTACGGGGTGATTTAATTATTCCTTTAAAGAGTGACTTAGTTGTTCCTTAACCTGATGATGACTTAGTTGGAAGAAGTTTAATGACTTAGCCCTTGGGTGTTTCTCAAGCCCCCAGTCCATTTGTACAAGTAAAAAGGAATGCCAAAACAACTAAGATCCATATACATTTAAATTCTTAACAAATTTATTTATTATATATTATTATTTTATATATATAAATATTATATTTATTTATAATAATTATTTTTATTAATAAAATGGCATATTCATGAAAGAAATAATATGAGTGTATATATTTTGTTTTCTTTAAATAATTATTAAATTTTACTATATAATTTTGTATATCACCATGGAACATATCCATGTAACTTCAAAAGGAAACTAAATATAATTTATGTTTCAAAGTAATTAAGGTTTATATTTTGGGTTTAATTGTTTATAGGTTGTTCAATACACCAATTCACAAAAAGCAATACTTCTAGAAGCCTAAGATTCAATCCATACTTTTAGAAAACTAACATTATTTGAATCTTTGTCTGTCAAAAATATTTTAATTTAGTGAGATGTTAAACTTTTTGGTGATATGATAAAAATTCACGAGAACAACGATTTATAAAAAATACTTATTTTAAACCATTGAACATACTTCAGCTGATGAGTAAAATGCATGATGTTATTTTTGGACAAAGATTCAAATAATCTGTCATCCAAAAGTATAGATTGAATATTCGGCTTCTAGAAGTATAGGTTTTTGTGAATTGGTGCGTTGAATCTTAGTCGTCTAGAAGTATGGGTACCTTTTGTGAATTGGTGTACTGTCGGTCATTAATTGGTGTACTTCAACACGTGGGTCGCTTAAGAAATATCTACGAGTGTAGCTTTGTTGTCACCATTTAATTTCATTAATTTGAAGCATCTCTTTGAAACAAGATAATATATACTAGTGAAATAAAATTTATTATTTTAAAAATAATATCAACTTGGATAATGAAATATAAAAAAAGCATTATCATAATATGTTGGGCTAAAATATTACAAATTTGCGTGTCCACCTAACCCGTGGAGGATTCCTCGTGCTTTGAACCTTTGACTAATACTTTAATATCTAGGGCTTAATATGGACAGAAAGGTAAATGTGGGTAACCTAATTTATTACAGATGAATTCATATGAAGTACTTAAAAACCAACGCCCCCATCCTAGATAGTTCACCAACTTACATTCTAACCAATCACGTTTCCACCATAGCCTTCTCTCCTTGAAAATTCTAACTCTTCATCATATATTGATGAACTTGTTATTATGATATATTTTTTTTAGCACACACAAGTATACAACTAACATTTACACCAAGAGGTGCAAAAAAATGCCGCGAAGGTAAAAATATTATGTCTTTTCGCAAGCCAACTTTTGTTTTTTACCTTGCGAGAGTGCATATTAATAGTGAGTTTTGAAATTTTAGGTTAAGACATTTATAATTGAGTTTTTTGGGGTTTCGATTTTGGATTATAAAGTATGCAAGAAATAATTGATGTGATACACTTTGAATATTTCCGAATAAGAATACTTCCAGCTGCACAATGTGTTTGTTTTAGAAGTACCAATGTGTAAGTACAACAGATCCCACGTCATTATGACACAGGAGTCCAAATTTTACATACGAAAATTACTTGGTAAGACTCTTAGTAAAACTTAAAGGGTTTTATTACGATTTTATTTTATTATTGGGATACTTTAACTTACCCAATTTCCAAAAATTGATGTTTGATTTATTTGTTTTGAATGCAGAATGATTAATTTTTGTTTGGAATGTTTTAACATCCCGCAACCCGCAAATCCGCAACTTGTGGAGTGCGGCAAACCTTTCATTTGATATTTCATTTTCAAACCCGCATCCCGCAAATGCAGGGTGCGGGAGAGTTTGTATATGTGTTAATTTTAATCAACCCGAATCCCGCATTCCACAATGTTCAGAATGCGGATTGCAGAGTTCCTATTATTTTCGTTTGGTTTGTGTCTGCCCGCACCCCACATCCCGCAAAATTCGGAATTGCGGGTTGCGGAGCTAATTGAATCAAGTTTGTACTATTTTGCGTTCCCGCATCCCGCAACCCGCAAGTTGCGGAATGAGGGTTGCGGAACAATTAATAAACTTGCAAAGTTTGTTTTGATCTCGCATCCCGCAAAGCTGATCCTGATGTATTTTGTCTTCGCAGTAAATTGCAAGATGCCACAACTCGCAACTTCAGAAATACGGGATGCGGGTTTCGGGAAACATTAGAGGAATGAGACATAATAATTACAAAAGCGATCCCGCATCCCGCAGGCTGCAAAAATCACAGCGCGGAAACAAAAATCACAACACATTACTACATTGCGGGATGCGGGATCCAGGTTGATTAAAATTAACACATATAAAAACTCTCCTGCATCCCGCAAATGAAATGGTTTGCCACACTCCGCAAGTTGAGGATTTGTGGGTTGCGGGATCACTTTTGTAATTATTGTGTCGCATTCCTCTAATATTTCCCGAAACCCGCATCCCACATTTCTCGAGTTGCGGGTTGCAGCATCTTGCAATTTACCGCGAAGACAAAATACATCAGGATCGGCTTTGTGGGATGCGAGAGCAAAACAAACTTTGCAAGTTTATTAATTGTTCCGCAACCTGCATTCCGCAACTTGTGGGTTGCAGGACGCGGGAACGCAAAATAGTACAAACTTGATTCAATTAGCTCCGCAACCCGCAATTCCGCATTTTGCGGGATGTGGGGTGCGGGCAGACACAAACCAAACGGAAATAATAGGAACTCCGCAACCCGCATACCGCACATTGCGGGATGCGGGATTCGGGTCGATTAAAATTAACACATATACAAACTCTCCTACACCCTGCATTTGCGAAATGCGGGATGCGGGTTTGAAAATGAAATATCAAATGAAAGGTTTGACGCACTCCACAAGTTGCGGATTTGTGGGTTGCGGGATGTTAAAACAATCCAAACAAAAATTCATCATTCTACATTCAAAACAAAGAAATAAAACATAAACGATGTTGTAGTTGAAGCTGCAAATAAATTTATTGACACACATGTGATAGCTTGGAATCTCCGTAATTCCTAGTTGTCCACATCTGACTCACACCATTCTACTACAAAATATCAATGCAGTGTTGCATCACCATCGATATTTGCATCAAACTACCTAGCTAAATCTGAAGAACTTGTCAATTTTGTTCAAAGGCACACCAAATTTTCAGAGTCAATTTTTGGCTATGTGCACAAGTCTGCAACATGCAATGCAGATTGTGGGATCTTGAAGTTTATAATTTGTCAAATTTTCATCCCGCAATCCGCCATTTGCGACATGCGGGTTACGGAATGTCCGACTCGTGCACACAAAATATTTTCGCATCCCACATTTTGCAGGATGCGGGATGACAAAATTATCGAAATTTGTTTTTGCGTGTTCCCGCAACAAAAATCACAAAATAAAAACGGGATAGTTAATAAAATTTACAGAGACGCTGTCATTTATTTCCATTCTCTTTTTTCACCTATGAGAGAGGTTGTCATTTATTTCCATTTTCTTGTTTCTTCCATGAGGAAGGGTCTACTTTCTTGCCTCTACTATATTTTTGAATTTTGTGTTGTTTAAATTATTGTTCTGATTTAACATTTTAATCTTTATGTTGTGTGTCACCTCATTTCTTGTTGAGTTTCAATTCCTTTTATAGTTGAGACAAATAGTGCCTAGACAATTAAGTAATACACTGAGACACAAACTCGATGCATCAATTTATCCATTTGCACAAAGCAGCAGGCTTCTAGAGGTGTTTGAAACATAAAATCTATCGTTCAATTTATCAATTTAATTTAATATTATATTATTAATTTACCATTTACCATTTAGTTTCCGCAATCCACAAAGGTAAATTGATAATCAATTTATCAATTTACTTTTCGGAATGCGGAAAGTAGAAAGCGGAAAGGTAAATTGATAAATTGATTATCAATTACCTTTCTACTTTCCATAGGATATATGGAGAGACTCCTATACTGAACAGGTTAAGTTGTTCAAATGTTGGATAAGTTGCGGTTTTTTAACAGTTCAAGAATTGTATTTCAATATGATTTTTATGGAGAAAGGATTTGAAACGCTTGCATTGGATAACTGATTGTTGAAGTTCAGAATTTGTGAATCAACTATCACATAAAAACACATCAAAACTCAAAAACAAATGTTGGCTTATGCAAAAAAAAAAAAAAATTGAACACAAACCTACCATACCCTAATGTCCAAAATAGCAAATGAAAGTCCAGGAGCCATAAAATACATTTAAAGGTGGAGATTATACACATGTTTGTTAAACACTTAATTCTTAAAAACGAGCTTTTTGTAAATTTTTAAGTAAATTCAGGATGCGTATTACAACATTATGAAGGTACATAAGCAATATAAGTCACAACCCTTTTTTATAGTTTTGCGACATATACAGAAATACTATGTGTTCAAATACAAACATGTCAATGTTCATTTTTCAATTTTCGACAATTCGGTACTAGGAAATCTATGTCGTATGTTCTACAATAAGGAACATACTAACATCCAATATCAAATTTCGCAACATAAGTAGAACTAGAATGTGAAAACTGGGAAATCAGAAATATGTTAAATAGGAGAAAGGTCATCTTATTTTTATGAACGGACACTCAATTTATACATAATGATAATGTTGAACCAACTAAAACATGGAAACATTTCGATAAGTTTCCGTAGGTAAATTTTCAAGTCTGAAGAATGCTTTAGCAGTGTAAAAGACTTGATGCTGAAAAGACCTGGAATGGAAAGATGCTTAGTTGGGGTATTTCGATGTAGAGAAATCTCCATCTGTGAGAAAGAGCAAAGTATTTGATATCCTGTTTAAAAATATATCGATAGTAGCATATTAGGAAACCCTGAAGAATAAATTTGTTGCAATTTCATTATTCATCATGATGGAAAACAACTGAGAAGAAGGGTAAACAAATAATGATACCCTTTATCTAAGTTGGAGCGAAATAGAATGAAATTTATCCCATGTCTCTCTAGAAACTATAGGCCTTTCATTGCAAGTAGCAATGTGAACTTATCTTCCCATCTCTTCCCATTCCAGGCTTTGATATCATCACGCTATGAGTTTTTTCTTTGGCAGCCATGAGAGCGGAACTAATGATGCTGACGAGTGCAGTTTTTGTGCAAATAAAAAATCATAAATGAGGTCCAAATGATTTTTTCCTTAATAGGAGGGTCTATTTATTCACTGAATATTACAAATGTAATCATGAGTTCGGGAATTTCTTGATGTAGTATATATCTATAACTTAGTATTAATGTTATTTGTATATAATTCTCTTATCTCCTGTAGCACTCAAAAGATCACATAAACGGTGATATGAAAGCTCGGAATGGGAGTAGAATCCAAGATGTCAAATATATTGGATTTGAAAGATTTGGTCTTTGAAGCGGGTGATACTGACAATGATTTAATGATCAAGCAAGTTAGTTCACATATATTACGTCATCATATTAATCGCAGAAGTGATTGTTACCCTCATTCTTTAGAATTTTGCTGAATGATCTTAGACAAAACTGTTTTATACACAATTACAATGTTGAAGAAGCTAAAAAAGAACAAAATGTGTCAATAATCATTATTTTTATAATACAAAAAAGGTAGTAAACACCAAATTGTAATGGTACAAAGTGATGTGTTGGAAATTTATCTGCGCTACAATTCTCACCCATTTCCATACGTTTTGCTAGCTAAATTTCCAAACATTTTCCTAGCTAAAGTGCATATGTTTTTGCACTTCATTTGTTCTTTAGCCCCTTCTTCAAAAGTAGAACTCCCAAGTTATCTTCCCATCTCTTCCCATTCCGGCCTTTGGTATCACCATGTTGGAAGTTTTTTCTTCGGCATCCATGAGAGGGGAAGTAATGACGCTCAAGAGCCCAGTTTTTGTGCATATAAAAACCCATAAATGAGGTCCAAATGATATTTTCCTCAGTAGGAGGCTCTATTTATTCACTAAATATTACAAATGCTATTATGAGTTCAGGAATTTCATGATGTAGTATATATCTATAACTTGGGATTAATGTGATCTATATATAATTCCATTATCTCTTGGAGACCACGAAAGGTCACTTAAACGGTGATATGAAAGCCCACAAGGGGAGGAGATTCTAAGATGTGAAATATGTTGTAGTTGAAAGATTTGGTCTTTGGAGCGCGTGATATTGACAATGATTTAATGATTAACCAAGATATTTCATATATAATGATTAAGCAACAAGGATATCTTTATACCATCATAAGAAGGCATCAATAAAGTGACAAATGTCAAGTTTACACACTATGGGATAACTTAAAGCTGACAACAGGTGAGGGTCTATGAATCCAATGGATTGGCGTGATGGATTGAATGTACCCATGATCGGGCAGTCCTGCCTAGAGGCAGGTTCTAGATCGAGGGTCTGTGTTGATTCTGTTGAATTAAATTCTGCATATAAAGATAAGAAGTTGATCCACGGTGAATATAACTGGAGAAGCAAATGAAATATATGTGGTTCAAGATCGGCCGATGAACCAAATCTCTCACCATGGACGAAATGTCCTGATCAACATGGTACAGAAAGGACATTCCCACGTATGATATTTTTTTCTGACCATTAATTGAGTCCCCAGACACCATTCGCAACATTCTATAGGTCAAGATTATGTTCCTAGCATCGTCTGTTGTCCCAACTTCGAGGATCCATCATGAAATTTATATATTTGAAACAATAAATCTTTCCTCTACATGAAACAAAGAAACGCGGCCATCCGAATTTGTTCTTATCCCACCTGCAGCATTTGCTAAAGGGCAAGGAAGGTCAAGTCCAAATGCCTTGACCCACTTGGGCAACAACGCGGGAGAACACCTAATGTCTTATCCATGGCCAGTATGATAATTGAATATCAGAGGAGATGACTTGACTGGACTTTCCGCAAGGAGTGAAGATCCTCGCTCACTTGTCAATTGTACTATTGTTATGATTCCTGGTTGTCATGTGTGCAGCTATGCTAGTAAGGTCTTTTCCGGTCTGTCTGGCTCACCCTATATAGCGCCACCGTCCGGAGCTGTTGAAAAATGAGGATGAATGAGCACTGAGAGAAAGGCCAAAAGTGCAATGGCTGTATGGTTCCACAAGCTCATTTGTCAGGGGATGGTTGGCGAATATGAAATTATGTTCCTTTATCATCCTGGTTGTCTACACCAGGAATTTGCCAACCATCAAGGTCTGGATGTGATGCACTTTGAATATTCCCAAATAGGAATACTTCCATCTGCACAATACAACACTTTTCTTGTCTTTGGAGTGTGTCCCCAGAAATCCTCGAAGAGGTCACGAATTCCAAAGTCCTCTTGCATGGGGACCATGTTTAGCGACAGGAAGTCGGAGCGAATGCTCGTACTGGGGTGGAAGGTGTCCGAAGTCTTCATCACCTCATTTGTAATTCCCACTTGCTAATTTTCTCTGAGGTGGTGATGAGGTTGAGGACATACTCCACTGTATTGCCTGTTGGAGAGGCTATTTAATGGGAGGTGAGGAGAACAAGAATGCTTGTCTCCAAGAGCCCTCACACAAAAATGTTACTAGCACATAAGGGAAATGTGGACAAGGATGAGCAAAAAAAGCACATAAAGTCCTTTGGCAGTAGGAAACCACGTAGAAAGGCACTGTTGAGCACGAAATACATAGACAGGGAAGGACATGTGGCTGAATCAATAGACACACGAGTGGTTGAGCCCAGTGTGCTTATTGCATCCAACACTATACCTTTCTGTAATTTTATGCTAATAGAGTTGCAAATTCATTATAATTAATATATTTCACAAGAGTTTGAGCGTTTCGGGGTTTCAAACCATAATCATATCATAATATTAGTTGGTTAAGGTTTGTTTATCATCAGTTTATTCCAAAACCGTGCTTGCTTATAACAACAATCTTAATAGTTTATGTTTAAACTTGGGGTCATAATAATTCAGCTATAGTTCAGGATCATTTGGACTTTGAACGAAATGGAGAATTATAGATGTGACGTTCAACTTGGTTTTGAATAAGCTAACTATCCCAACATTGAGGAATTTCTAGGGATTTGGAGCAGATGGCAGGATTTCCTTGGATATTAGTTTTATTTAGATTTGTCCATCTGAATTTGATGGAAATCTACTTTTTGTAATAGCGAATTTTTGGAAGGAAAAAATTTGGACAAGACTTTGGAAATACCTCTGTTTAATTGAGGTTTTGTAATTTTGTGCAAATCTATTTAATACAATAATGATATTTTTTCATGTCTCTTTTTGTTTATTTGATTAGGTTTCCTTAATGAATAATGAGTTTTCTTGTTTCAGATGATTCAATATTACTGTTAGTATTTTGTGATCAATTAGTACATTTATTCACAGCCTTTTTATTGACTCATGTACTGATAAGCTTTTAATAGAGCTTATTTTATTAAAATCTATATCCTACAATATGGGTACATAATGAACTTTAATGGATCATATTTCTGCACCATGAACATGATTACCTCAAATACTACATGAGAAAATACAATAACTATTTGCTTACTATCTTAATCTATCTATAAATTTCATACCTTACTTTTTCTTAAAAAAAACAACTTACTCTATCAAAGTTATTTTACAATAAGAAAATGAAATCACTGTTCAAGAGAGTAACTAGATTAAGTACTATAATAAACATATTATCCATCATCCATAAATAAAAATACATATTCTTAATATAAACATGTAAATCAAACCACTCTATTTATATTAAAATAAACATTAAACAATGGTATTACTTCTTGCAAAAGCAATAGAGTTGTATTCCTTCTTACTAAAGCTAAGATGTACACAGTTCTCAGGCAAGCGTAGAAGCTTAATTCCATGGAATGTAAGAACAATGGTCAATTTCAAGAAAAAGAAAAAGCACCATTAAAAGTGAAGGTTTCTTTTGGAGATGTTCTGAACCTGGGACCTTTTTGGAGAACGAATATACATTATATTGTTTTTTAAGCTAAAAAAATAACAAATTAATAAATTGTTATTCCGCAACTTTATTTCCACAATGTACACATTTTTCCTTCATCAGTTCCTCAATTTCACAATTTAATGGCATTATTGATAGCAATGATCCAAATGAAAATGGAGGCTATGGCAATGCCAATATGGTTGTTGATTGCATGGGCAGACCCGGGTTTACTATAATCAACCAACAACACCCCTAGCTCATTGGCCCTTTCGGCGACAGACCGCAAGGCGGCCTGAAGTCTCACCCGAAGTGAATCTAATGGGTTGGCCAAGGACTCAAGTGTCTTGGACCAGGTTCCGAGGCAATCCTACTGGTCGTCGCGTAGCTCTCCTAGCCACGAGACCTTCTTCCTGGATCTGTGCGTTGCGCAACCTCTTGCTCGCGTCGCGCAATTCCGTCGTCATGCAGCTCCTCTAGCCGCGAGATGTTTCTTTCCACCACCGTGCGGTCCTTCTCTATGATGCGCACTTTCCCTGACTTGCGATATTTCCAGCCTTAGCGCATCGCCGCGCACCATGTGACACGCAGCTCCTGCTCAACGCGAAGTCCTCAACCTGCGGTCTCGCGCACCGTAGCTTCTCTGCCGATGCGAGATCACCTCTCTGTGATATCCTACCTTCGCGGTTTAGCGCACTTAGCGTTGCTCGTGTCGACATGCAAGACTTAACATACAAAGCTATTCAATACTGCAACCAGTAGCTGTTTACGCAAACATAAATGAAACACGTACAACCTGCCAAAGGCTTTTAACTTAAGATTATCCTTCTGTGCTGTGGTGAACTGATTAATACATTCATCCATTAAACTACAACGAATTCCAAGAAATAACTGAGCAATGCATAAGTAAACATAACACATAAATCAGTCGCATAACACAGATTTTAACGTGGTTCACCTCCAGGATGGAAGTTACGTCCACAGAACTGTGTCTTCTATTATAGCTCAAGGGGAAGGTCAAACACAGTTCTGCTGCACCGCATATGCAGCTCAAGATCTTCTCTCTTAGATCTCTCTTCTCTCTATATTGCTCTCTTACAATATACTCTTCCCTCTCAGTTGATCCCTGTGGATCATTACATGCATGCTCTATAAGCCAGCTACTGGTTTCAGTAAGATTGCTACAGCTAAGACCAGAACCAGAGCTTGGATTTTACAACAGTCTACTTATCCTTATTGCCTATTTCATTCACGACTGTCTAACTATCTATCCCACCAACTAGCTAACTAACTAACCCTTTACAATACAAAATTACATTATTTTATAAGCAGCTTGAAGGTCCTGCTTTTACAACACTGTGGGCCTACCCCAACAGTAACCCAAACCCTAATTAGTGACAGTCGGTCCTCTCTGTCCTTGAGGTAGCCGCTTCCCGTCACACCACAGCTCTCTGCAGTCTTCCATGCTTCCCGGCACTGACCATGGGTACTATGCACCGCTTCTCTGCTTTCTGTCCTTCACCTTCAATGCTTGAGCCTCGTTGCTCCTTCTTCTTTATGAGGGTCGCTGTGCCCTCCTGTCTTCTGCCGCTGCCTTCAATGCAATGGGTGAGCTCTCCCTTCTCGGCCGCTCAGGTACCGTTGCCTTTCTTTGACTTTCGCATCTCAAAAATTCACGATTTCCGGCTCTGCTCTCCAGCTGGAAACGTGCTATGGCATCGTAGCTCTGTCTTAACTTCTTTCCGCCGAAGCTTATCCTTCCGCCAAAACTAGCAGCTTCTTCTATAGCTGCGGGACCCTGCTCCAACAATGGTATGTGAAGATATCCAAATACGCCAGCAAAATAGAAGGAAGATTGAAAAACGTTCTACAAACATTTGATTTTTTTTTATCATAGTAGGGTTTTTAAAGTAATTACATTTTTGTAAAGGTTATAAATAATAATGTTCTGCATCTCGAATCCCGCATCCCGTAATGCGGGTTGTGGGAGCTTGAAATTTATTAGTTGCAAGTTTTCCATCCCGCAACCCACATCCCTAAATTTCGGAATATGGGATGCGGGATGGAAAACTTGCAAATAATAAATTTCAAGCTCCCGCAACCCACATTGCGGAATGTGGGATTCATGATTGGGGATTCAGAACATTATTATTTATAACCTTTACAAAAATGTAATTACTTTAAAAACCCTACTATGATAAATAAATCAAATGTTTGCAGAACTTTTTTCAATCTTTCTTTTGTTCGGGATTCAGGATTCACGATGGTTTTGTCCATTCATCTTTTAATGTTGTTCTCGATGATCATCAACAACAAATCCGAAGCGTTTTGGAGAAACAAAGGATTGTTCCCCTTCAACTCACTCCAACAAAGAGACAGTTGTGCTCATTACTTGTTTTGTGATGAGGAGAGTAGAGAATACGTCCTTCATGCAAACATAATCCTGTAAATATTGGATACTAACATAATGTTTTAGTTGTTACCATCGGTCTTTTGAAATTATGTATGAAATCATCAGCTCTTTTCTGGAGCTCTTGAGGTGGCTATGAATCATACTGCAGATAAAATAGTTGATGAAGCACACTGTAAGTCATCCGATCTGCTCTAACTTATCTAGATCGACACTCAGCTTTTCAAATTTTGGATTATTTCTATCCTAAGTAGGTTTGAGATCGTTGATGGCCTACTTGACATTGAGAAGACAAAAGGAGACAGCCAACATGGTCAATTGGAAAGCATCACAAAGAAGTTATTGGCAAGAAGCAGGCAGACCATTCTATTATGATACTGTGGAATTTATCGACATGAATGATGAGAGCATTAACAAGGTTGTTTATAGTCACTGGAAGGTGAAACAACAGCAACAGTAATCAATGCACAACCATGATATTACCACAGAATAATATCATTGACACCATGTCCTACATATCAATTAGGTTTACTAAGTTGGCCATAGTTAGCGTCTTTTGTGGAAGCCACAATTACCAGTGTTGGTATTTGATGGCCTCCTCCACACATTGAGAAAAATACATATAGTGGCTTAAATTTGAACTTCAATATTGTAAATACTTTTTATTCATATAAATATATTTCTACTGTAAATACTTGTATTTTTAACAGTCAGTTTTTTGAGCTACAAATCAAAGTCGGGGTCTGCAAAAATGTCACACACCCTTTGATGGAAAAAGGACAAAACACTTCAATAGGGCTGTCAATTTTAAACGACACTAACCTTTGAGGCTACTTACATAGTTGGGAACAGAGGTCGTCATCATTTCTTGTTTTTGTAGGTATGAATGCAAAGTATTTGTTTAGCTTATCCTTTTTTAGCCTCTATCCAAACTTTTTAGTCTGTCAGGTTATCTTCAGCTTTCTCTCTTCAGCATAATTCTAAACCTTTTGCTTATTTAAACATTAAAACTGATGAACTACTGCCAATTTTGTCATGGTTGAGAGGTAAAGACGGTGGCCTAACATTTTCTTCCTTTACCATAATTCAAAACATTTTATTTTTTTAAACATTAAAACCGTTGAACTATTTCCAATTGAGTCATGGTTGAATGGCGAAGAAAGTTGCTTGTCAGGTCACCCACCAACATTGATTGCCACAAAAAGCAGTTGGGGAAGCTGTCGATTGGGCCAATTGCAGCTCTTTTGAAGTTCAAAGGAAACACATTTCGAAACAAAACTGGTGAACTTATTTGATTTCAATATTGACTGGGCTCTGGTCTCTAGGATTTCTGATTTTAATTTTGACGAGCCAAAAAAAATGCTTCTGGAGTTTAATGAAGACACTTTAGACAAATAGTGAACTGTTCTGATGTCAAAACCTTAGACATGAGCTCTTGACTTCTTGATTTGATTTTGATCGGTGAATAGTAATACTTCTGTAGTTTAAAGGAAAAACTTTCAACTATAAATAGTGAACTGTTTTGATTACAGAATCTTCCACATGAACTCTTTATGGAACCTTTCTATTAAGAATTTTTGTAGGATACCGGGACTTAATAAAAGCTATTGGATAAAATCACAATTTATCTCATGATCCCGTGGTCACCTCATGTGTGATTTCAAGCAAACAATCATCTTGTCACATAATCCAGTTGCATACTCAGTATGTGGGACGTTCATATGCATAGAGTGTTGGTTTATATCTGATCTTCTCTTCTTCTTCCTTTTTCTAACAGATGTAATTTTGCAATGTTTTCTTTGAAGAAATTCAATGGAATTTTATCACATGCATTCAATTTCAAGAGAAAAATTGGAAAGAAAGAGTCTGTGACTTACCATCGTTGCAGGTTTGGTGAAGCCCCCACGTCGAATCACAAATACTTTTTAGATGGTGTATTGACATCGTACTAACTGAAAAATGGGAATTATTTGTAATTATGGAAAAGGATTTGTCATTTCTGTGAGAAAATCACTTCCTCTTACAGTGTCCTGTTTACATCTACATTAGATCTCAGATTAAGTTGCATTACGGAACTTCATATCCTTTTAACATGTCAAAATTATAGTGAGCTCACAAAGCTTCTCTCCAAGTTGTTTGAGTATAGAAAGACAATTTTAAAACAAACTAAATAAGTAATTTTTGTAGGTCCAATAAACCAAAGTTTGGTCTAAAAAGACGTTAACTATCATCATCATCAATATAAATTCCGTATTCCATAAAATATGCAGGCTGTTTTATATGTAATTTGCTTATGTTTCATTTTCTTCAAGAATCAATGGGTGATGGGGTTTTGCTTGCGGGAGAATTGGAGGATGTTGAATGGATGGTCCTTTATCTTAGTGGATTCCAGGGGAAAATCAGGGGGACTTCTTCTAGGTTGGAGGTCCCGAAACTTCCATTTATTGAATGCGTGGGCTGATCATCGACCAACCTGCATACCGCTAGTTTTTTGGGCTTACTAGCTAACCCTCGACAATTGAGGGTCATCGCGATCATAAGGAAACCCTAGCAGGATCATCACGATCGTTATCTTATTGCTATTAAGTTTGGTCTGACACCATGTGAACACTATAGGAATAAATATTCCAGATCATATCATGCCCAAGCAACATTGTGTTATACTAGCAGCATGGATATTTGTTAACGTCCAAATGCACTGCCCTCTAATTATTTTTTGGGTTCTTAAACCTATTTATTTATACTGTTTTCAGATGGGATATTTCGTTGATAGACGACCTTCCCAACTACATGAAAATTGCGTTGGAGATTTTCTTCAAGACATCCAATGAACTGATTGCTGAAGTTCTGAAAGAGCAAGGGCGAGATATGGTAGCCTACATACGGAAAAATGGAGTATGTACTGTTACTTATGAAGAACATTTTGTTCAAAACCATCAAATTCACAAAACCATCAAAACTTAAAAAACTTGCGGGATTTTGAATTTTAATATTTTCAAAGTTTTTCATCCCGCATCCCGCACTCCGCAACTGCGGGATGCGGGATCACAAAACCACCGCACTCGCACGAACAAATTTTTTTCCACATATCACATCAACATAACGTAACCTCAGGTTATAGTAGTCGAGTTATTTATTAATGAATCTTCTAGACTTCATGAATAGGTGCTTTGAAGAATTTCGAAGTGAAAAAAGGTTCCATGAAAAAACACAAGTTTACATTTTATATATGTTAATTAATCATTTGCATTTCAAATTATCTTTACCCACTTCTTTTGGTAAAAGAAAATGATTTTTAATGCCTTGCCTGGCCTTCATGAATAGGTGCTTTGGAGAATGTCAAAGATGAAAACGGAGGGTTTTTCTGCAATTCCACTGGTGATCAACTTGAAGAAGAAGATGATAAACGAATGAGAAGCATGTTGTTATTGTTTCAAGCTTCTAATATTTTGTTTCCCGGAGAAAAAGTGATGGCCAAAACTGATGGTGTTCCCAATCTCGTCAAGACCAAAACTGATGATGTTCCCAACCTCGTCATGACTGAATATGAAGCAGCATATATCATAGACTGGATAACACTTTGCCTGCCAGTGGATAATACCACATCCAATTTGATCCAGCACCTCGTCAAATTGAACCAGACACAAGACTCTGAATGGAGAACGTTTTGCAATGTTAAAGCCTGAGTGTTTTTAGAACATAGTTCAATTGGACACGCCATGGTACAAAATAAAGCCTGAGCGTTTTAATTCCATACCGCTTTCTTCTGTATCTGAAAGAGCAAGGGCGAGATATGACAGCCTACATACGGAAAAATGCAGTATGTATTGTTAATTATGAAGAACATTTTGTTCAAAACCATCAAATTCATAAAACCATCAAAACTTAAAAAACTTGCGGGATTTCGAATTTTAATATTTTCGAAGTTTTTCATCCCGCATCTCGCACTCCGCAACTGCGGGATGTGGGATGCGGGATCACAAAACCACCTCACTCGCACGAACAAAAAAATTTCCGCATCCCGCATTGATATAACGTAACCTTAGGTTGCAGTAGTCGAGTTATTTATTAATGAATCTTCTAGACTTCATGAGTAGGTGCTTTGAAGAATTTCGAAGTTAAAAAAGGTTCCATAAAAAAACACAAGTTTACATTTTATATATGTTAATTAACCATTTGCATTTCAAATTATCTTTACCCACTTCTTTTGGTAAAAGAAAATGATTTTTAATGCCTTGCATGGCCTTCATGAATAGGTGCTTTGGAGAATTTCAAAGATGAAAACGAAGGGTTTTTTCTGCAATTCCACTGGTGATCAACTTGAAGAAGATGATGATAAATGAATGAGAAGTGTGTTGTCATTGTTTCAAGCTTCTAACATTTCGTTTCCCGGAGAAAAAGTGATGGCCAAAATTGATGGTGTTCCCAATCTCGTCAAGACCAAAACTAATGATGTTCCCAATCTTGTCATGACTGAATATGAAGCGGAATATATCATAGACTGGATAACACTTTTCCTGCCAGTGGATAATACCACAAACAATTTGATCCAGCACCTCATCAAATTGAACCAGACGCAAGACTCCAAATGGATAACGTTTTGCAATGTTGAAGCCTGAGTGTTTTCAGAACATAGTTCAATTGGACACGCCATGGTACAAAATAAAGCCTGAGCGTTTTAATTCCATGCCGCTTTATTCTGTATCTGAAAGAGCAAGGGTGAGATATGGTAGCCTACATATGGAAAAATGCAGTATGTACTGTTAATTATGAAGAACATTTTGTTCAAAACCATCAAATTCACAAAACCATCAAAACTTAAAAAACTTGCGGGATTTTGAATTTTAATATTTTCGAAGTTTTTCATCCCACATCCCACACTCCACAACTGTGGGATGTGGGATCACAAAACCACCGCACTTGCACAAACAAAAAAATTTCCGCATCCCGCGTCAATATAACGTAACCTCAGGTTGCAGTAGTCGAGTTACTTCTTAATGAATCTTCTAGACTTCATGAATAGGTGCTTTGAAGAATTTCGAAGTTAAAAAAGGTTCCATAAAAAAACACAAGTTTACATTATATATATGTTAATTAATCATTTGCATTTCAAATTATCTTTACCCACTTCTTTTGGTAAAAGAAAATGATTTTTACCTGGCCTTCATGAATAGGTGCTTTGGAGAATTTCAAAGATGAAAACGGAGCGTTTTTCTGCAATTCCACTGGTGATCAACTTGAAGAAGAAGATGATAAACAAATGAGAAGCATGTTGTCATTGTTTCAAGCTTCTAACATTTCGTTTCCGGGAGAAAACATGATGGCCAAAACTGATGGTGTTCCCAATCTCGTCAAGACCAAAACTGATGATGTTCCCAATCTCGTCATGACTGAATATGAAGCGGCATATATCATAGACTGGATAACACTTTGCCTGCCAGTGGATAATACCACATCCCTTTTGATCCAGCACCTCATCAAATTGAACTAGAAGCTAGACTCCGGATGGAGAACGTTTTGCAATGTTAAAGCCTGAGTGTTTTTAGAACATAGTTCAATTGGACACGCCATGGTACAAAATAAAGCCTGAGCGTTTTAATTCCATACCGCTTTCTTCCGTATCTGAAAGAGTAAGGGTGAGATATGGCAGCCTACATACAGAAAAATGCAGTATGTACTGTTAATTATGAAGAACATTTTGTTCAAAACCATCAAAACTTTAAAAACTTGTGGGATTTTGAATTTTAATATTTTCGAAGTTTTTCATCCCGCATCTCGCACTTTGCAACTGCGGGATGCGGGATGCGGGATCACAAAACCACCGTACTCGCACGAACAAAATATTTTCCACATCCCGCATCAATATAGCGTAACATCATGTTGCAGTAGTCGAGTTATTTCTTAATGAATCTTGTAGACTTCATGAATAGGTTCTTTAAAGAATTTCGAGGATAAAAAAGGTTCCATAAAAAAACACAAGTTTACATTATATATATGTTAATTAATCATTTGCATTTCAAATTATCTTTACCCACTTCTTTTGGTAAAAGAAAATGATTTTTAATGCCTTGCATGGACTTCATGAATAGGTGCTTTGGACAATTTCAAAGATGAAAACAGAGGGTTTTTCTGCAATTCCACTGGTGATCAACTTGAAGAAGAAGATGATAAACTAATGAGAAGCATGTTGTCATTGTTTCAAGCTTCAAACATTTCATTTCCCAGAGAAAAAGTGATGGCCAAAATTGATGGTGTTCCCAATCTCGTCAAGACCAAAACTGATGATGTTCCCAATCTCGTCATGACTGAATATGAAGCGGAATATATCATAGATTGGATAACACTTTTCCTGCCAATGGATAATACCACATCCAAATTGATCCAGCACCTCACCAATTTGAACCAAACGCAAGACTCCAGATGGAGAACGTTTTGCAATGTTAAAGCCTGAGTGTTTTCAGAACATAGTTCAATTGGACATGCCATGGTACAAAATAAAGCCTAAGCGTTTTAATTCCATGCCGCTTTCTTCCATATTTGTTGATAACACTTTGCCTGCCAGTGGATAATACCACATCCAATTTGATCCAGCACCTCGTCAAATTGAACCAGACGTAAGACTCCGAATCGAGAACGTTTTGCAATGTTAAATCCTGCGTGTTTTCAGAACATAGTTCAATTGGACACGCCATGGTACAAAATAAATCTTGAGTGTTTTAATTCCATGCCGCTTTCTTCCGTATTTGTAGGATCACGTGATATACGTGATCCAGCAATCACAATTTTAACTAGAAATTTTAACCATGGAAAATTTAACTCGCCAATCACAATGCGACACATGTCGAAATGGTAATGGCCAGGGAGACGAGGAATCTTTGAGACTGCGTCTCCATAGAGAAAACTCCTTCGGCGTAATTACAAATTTATTATTTATAATATTAAAATGCTTATTACAATTCTAATTTTTAGATCTCTTATATTTGTATTTTTACCATGGGTTGATTTTGTACCTCCTATATATTAAAAACCTAATTATAAATATAAAAACTCAATTATCGCATGGAGAGGCACTCTACAGCCCAGTATGGGGTAGATCTTGTAACGTTACATAATGTTATGTAAAGTTATTTTTATTAATAAAAAATGCACATGGTTTTAAAACCATGTGCAAGGTCTCCTAAACAACCCATGGTTTTATTGTACATGGTTTAGGAAGGCCTTGCAAATGGTTTTAAGACCATGTGCAAGGCCTCCTAAACAACCCATGGTTTTAGGAGGGCCTTGCATATGGTCTTAAAACCATGTATGGGAGACTATAAAAAATAATAATAAATATTACATGTAGGCCATAAATAATATTAAATATTAATAATTAAAATATTATATGTGGACCTTAAATAAAAAGATGTGTCTTTTGGTTTGAATCAAATCAATGACTATATATAGGACACACCAAAGTTGATAGCTCATTGAGTGTAATACCTAAAAAAGGTTTGATCTCTCTGGACGCTTAATACAACCTAGGATTGGATCTAGACTGGCATATATTAAAAACCTAATTATAAATATAAAAAACATAAATTGATGTGCATATTTTAACTGATCACTGATAGGATACATTGTGTGATCTTTTTATACTCGCATATTAAGTGCAAAAGGAAGGCAGAGATGGATATGGTACATTTTTGTTTATTAGTATTTAAGTTTTGTATCAAGGCACATTATGTTACATTATGAATAAGGTTTTTCTTTTCTTTCCCATCACTCGATAGTTCAATTTTTTTATATTTTGTGGAAGATTGGTTGTAAAGTTTATACAGTATAAAACATGATTTAAAGATTCAAATATTACATTTAAATAATATTTAAAGTTTTGAATATTTAATTTAATTAAAAATATATAATATATTAGTAAAAAATTTAATTTTTATTGAATATTATTAAATGTAAGTATATTTTAAATAAAAATTAGGTAACTATTTTTACATCTGATATAATTAAATTGGTGGTTTTTAATGGGATTAAGGTTTTGTGGGGGTTGATTAGGGTGTGGTTAGGGTTTAATAAATCAAATCCGACTAGATTACGTTGTGTCAAGTAGAGGTGGCATTGCAGTCAGAAGTCTAGTTATGGACTATTCTAATGATTCTAATGGAGGAAGATATTATTGTGTCAGACATGGACTTCATACATGCATCAAATGTCTTTTTTTGTCATTGGTTTGTCGTATCTCGAATCATCTATAATACCCTAGTTTTGATTTGGAATGTATTGAATCAAAATTATGTAAATGATGTAAATATGCTAGTATGGATTCCTAGTGCGAATCTTGAGGCCAAGCCTCAACTAGTGAATGGAGAGCCATGTATAATGTAAACATTTCTATATGGAATGTGTTTTTTCTTATCATGTCAATTCAGATGCTATGTAAATATTATGTTGGAAAAATAATAAAATGGTCCAAGATGGTTGTGTAAAGAGAAATAGAGGGGTTGTGATTCCACAGGAGGGGAACATGAAAGGGGGCCTATGAGAGATTAAATCACCTATTGTCAAGTGCCAACGTTCGAGCTCATCCAATCATCGCCATGTTCTTTAAATGAGGAAATTACTTCAGTTTGACTATTAAATCCAATCATTGAATGCATGTGTGAGGTTGGTGAAGAAAGTCCTCTCATGTGGTTATGAAAGCATGGGATGCATATACTTCTATGACAATTGTAAGGGTCCATTTTTTTATGGTTAGAAGTTATGTCAATTTTTTTGTCATCATTCCCTCCTATTCTTTGGATTCAATCACTCATTTTCTATTATTCATGCAGATTGACACTACATAGAGTTGATATATCATTTTGGGATTATCTGTGTAGTGTAAGTAATTAATCTATTCAACCCATATACCATGAGTATAGTCGCAACTGACCAATTTCTCATGGTTTTGAATAGACCACTTAGCACTCACTACCATTATGAGACTGTGTATTACCCAGAAATTTGAATTTGGAAACAAACTATAGATTTGAAGGGAAAAAGATGGTTATATGTGAGCATTGAGGTTGAGCAAGCTAGGAACCCTTACCCATTGAGTTCTTCTACTTACGCATGCTTGAGAAGCCATGGGTTAACACTATATGAGGTTCTCCAACAACATACATCAAGTTGAAATCCTTCTGTGCACACATTGGTAAGCACCTGACAAGATGGATCACTCAAGGAAACCATGGATTGATGAAGGGGATGGTAACACTATAGGAGGTTCTCCAACAACATACATCAAATTGAAATCCTTCTATGCACACATTGGTAAGCACCTAATAAGATGCATCACCCAAGGAAACCATGGATTGGTGAAGGGGATGCATGAGCCTAGAAAGGTTTTGTGTGGGGTAGGTATTGTGGGAGCCAAGGTTACAATAATGGCTGAGTGGGATTCATGTAGAATTATATATGAGCATTTGACTAAGCATTGAGAGAAAAATGGGTTGTGAAGTGAGAGATAGAATCCTGTAGGTGTTTCCTTTTACTTGGTGGCCGCATAGCCTAGCTTGGGGGTGGACTCATAGCCTCTCAGCAAAAAGAGTGTATGATAGACAAAATGCGTAAGGTTGGGTGAAAAAATACTCTTACAAAACTAGTTGCTTGGATCTTCTACATTTAACGATAAGTATTATATTTATATTTGAATGTTAATGATTATATTTTATGCATGTGATAATTGTGCTCGTATATGCATGATGTGTATGTGTGGATTAAAAAAAATTCCATTGTGCTTTTATTTATGCATCTATGCACACATTTAAATGTTTATGAATTCATAATATGCAATGGGTGAGATATAGAAGCCCGTATTTTTTTCATGTCCCTCTTTGTTTGATGGATGAGGATGTGACATCATCTCATTTCAATTCAAGTGTGTGGTAGAAGGCAAGGATAACTATGTTATGGAAATCCCCAATCTGAAGGGGAAAACACTTGTCAATAAGTTTTGTAGCTAGCATGTGGGTCTAAAGCACATGCAGTCTTGGACGAAGGAATGGTGGAAACCTATGCTTGCTTATGGTTTGGGGATTCACCTGCGTACTTGGGGATGGCTTGGTTTTAGTTCCTATTTGGAAGTAGACACTTATAAGACCCTACATCGGTGTTGGGTCTCTGAAAAAAATTGATATTTTTGAAATGTAAGCATCCTCTCTTTCACCCTCGATAGGATTCTATGGCATCTAACCCAATTTGGATTAAAATTCCATGCCTTCTTATGGAATTTCAGTCACATGAAGGTCTGTAGGTGATAGGGAACACGATAGGGAAATTTGTGGAAATTGATGAATGCATCTCTCTCTTGCAGTATCGTTCCTATACCCGCATCTTGGTAGAAGTTTATTTGTGACTTGGATTGTATGAGAGCTTGTACTTGGTTACAACTGATAGTTCATTCACTTATTTTTTAGACTATATAAACATCCCCTTCCAGTGTGCTCGATGCCATATTTATGGACATGTTTTAGTAGACTACTCCAAATAGTTTAAGAAACAGGTGTGGAAGAGAAAGGAGTTTGTTAGGGGTCTAAGTTTGATATAGGAGCCTTTCACAAAGTCACCTTTGGATGCTCGGATTATGGAACCTAGGAAGTTAAATGATGTAGTAGGAGATTCATCAAAAGGTGGGTCAATTGTTGAGAAGACATCCGAATTTTTTATATGAGAGATTAAAATTCCAATGGGAGAAAATCCAAAGAAATGAGATGAAATTATTTCACTTGATCGATATTTTTTAGGTCAATTAGAATTGTCATTGAGCCAATTTGAGAATATGGATTTACTCTAGACTTAGGTTAATGCAATTCTTGATCTATAAGGTAAGTTTGAAGATGCTTTCCTAATATTCCTTCTTGGTTGGATAGTAATTTAGATATGATCTTCGTGGTTAAGCCTGTTGAAATATTGCCTTCTTTCCCTTCGTCATTGAAGGAAATTCGATGCAGTATGAAGGGGAAAAATACCCTTGAGTTTCCCTTATCATAGGATACATATTTTGGCATGTCCCTAATTAAATCATTTCCAAATAAGACTGTTTGCAAATAATGTTTCACCGACCTACTGGTTCCCTAGGTTGAGATGGAGACATAAATTTTGTAATAAGGGGATATGGGACCCAAAAGAAATTTATCTTACCATATTCACATTTAAATGGGTCACATAAATGATAAATAGTAAGAAAATAAGGTGGAAGACACTTGGAAGCTTGTGGAGCCTTTGGGTGACTAGATTCCCCGCACACTTCGCATGATATTCATCCAAATTCGAACACATGGGTAATGTAACATTATTGGATGGTTATGTGGTGTCAAATATCATATAATGAGCTGAGTAATTCAAATTGTTAAAGGAGGGTAACTCCCATGGAATAGGAAGAGACTAGTTGACAAGATGTGCCACTTAGAAGTAGATTCTATGCACCCTATGACAACAAATGATGGAAGATTCTATGACAAGTATGACAAATTCAGACCTGATTGCTAACATATGACAAATCTGACATGACAAGGCTAAAAATAGCCACCAAGAGGTCAAATTTTGGAGTTAGAGGAAACCACTCGAATTGGGGAAAGAATTGGAGCATGAAGAGGAAGACAGGTGTCGTGAGAGTTACTAAACCACTAAGATGAGTTGGATGAATCCCGTGGAGGTAAATTTAACCTTAGGAGGCCTCATGAAGTTAATAAAAGGATTTCATGAGGAAGGAGAATATCTTTTGATCATTTTTTAATTGGCCTTTGGAATTTTGGAGAGCTTTTGTTTGTCCGTTGCACGGTGAGTGTTCACTCTCCCTGCTTGTGAACTAATTTCGAGGGAGTTGGATTCCTTTCCAAGTTGGTTTGTAACCAAACTAGAACTAAAAACATTTTATTTTATGAAAGTACATTTCTTTAAAATTTATTGTAAAATTTTATGTTGTTGACTAGGGATGGTAAAAAATGACTGAAATTGAATATTTTATTATTCAATAATTAAAAAGAAGAGACACCTATCTAAAGAGGACCGTTGAAGAGTGTTAACTGACCCACTAGGAGCAATGATCTAGTGTAGAATGCAAAGATGACAAATGAAAGCAACAACTTTCACTTTCTAGTTGTTGCGGGAGGAAACTTCCCTATAATTGTGGTCATGTTCCTAATAAAGGAGGAACTGAGCAGGTGGCTCATTTAATTACAAAATTGACCCAAAGACCTAGGTAAGCATATATATACCCATCGAATGAGCAGGAGCTTCACTACATTCTAGAGATTAGAACTTGTGGATTTACTGGAAACTGAAAAGTTAGGCACACAAGAGGAAATTCGATGAGGGAAAAGCTAGAGCGAATTTCTAAGAGGTTTGACTACAAGTGTGACTGCTAACTTACAGAGAGTACAGAATAGGCTTCTTGTTAAGAACCCGTGTCAATCCCCCTCTTTATTTTGTTGGTATATTTTGTCGGACGCATATGCTTTATAAGTCGTCCAATTAGTATGATGTATTATCCCACATTCATGGGGAGTAAGTAATAGTTGTTAAGTCGTCCAGTTAATAGGTTTCATTATCCCACATTCATTTGGACTAATAGTTGTTTAGATTAGACTTAGTATATAAGTATGTGTTAAGGCTATTGAAGCACCAAAGAGTTATTTTGTATTTATCTTGCTCAAAGGAGGTTGCCCCCTCGAAGTGGCCCGCGATCAATAAAATATATTTTGTGCTCCAATATTTTTGCATTCTCATTTTTTATTGCAGGAGGTTCTTCTCATCTGGTATCAGAGCACTTTCCTTGGCACAAGTGGGACATTTTTTTTCTTTTCAAAAAAAAAAAGAGGGCAAAATTGGGCGATGAATTTAAGATCAATTTCTAAAACTTTATGCATAGAATTAGAAGAAAAAGGCTGCATATCTGAATTCCTCTTTCAAAAATACGCAGTTTCAAAAAAAAATCTCATTTGGAGTTCTAAAAGTGGAGATATCGCGAATTTAAAATTAGCATTTTTTTCAGAATTTCAGTGACTGCCGCAGAAATTGCAGAGCGAAAATCTTTTGACCAGGTGCCCAGATTTCTATTCTGATCTCATGGGTAGAAGAAGAGTGGTTGTTCCAGTTCCAGAAACAGGTGATAATAGCGATTCCGAGAAATATAGATCGGGTTATGCTCATTTTAAAAGTTTTCATCTCAAAACCCTAGCTCTGATTACAAGTTTTTGAGCATTGGGTGGAATTTCTGCCACATTTTTTCTATCACTGTGATTATTGCAACAGTTCTTCTTCTTGCAGCAGTATTTTTCATTCGGATCAGGGAATAAACCCTATCCGCTTAACTATGGGAAGTACTTGAGCATAGCCCTAAAACTCACTGTGAGGAGTACCATAGGAACCCTGAAGTAGATGGCCATTGAGAGGACCTGCCAAGCAAAAATGGAAACGAACCCCACCAGATTGACTAGATTCCCATCCGTGAGAAAAACCAAAGAGCTGTCGTTTTTGGCCAAGTGGTTAGCAGTTTTACCTGCACCGTGAAGTGAGGGGTACTGCCCCAATATTCAAGCCTGAGACAACCTTAGTGGCCGAGTGACTACTTTTGAACCAATAGGAAGCCGATTATACCTGGGGTCCATCTCTATTTACATTTGATAATGTGCAGAATTTCATAATTGTCACAGATCATTTACTCCATTTCCTGTTGATAAAACACAGCTTCTAGCACTGCCACATATCAGTTCTTCAAAAAAAAAAAGGTATAAATTTCTGTTTTTCAGCCATATCTTCATTGATTTAGATCTGTTTTCCTTGAAATTTCACTGTCACCCCCGTGCTACCATTCTGCATATTCCTTCATTGAGGCCCTTATCCCCAAATTCACTTCCTCAAGGCCGAAATCCCACATTTGTCAATTTTTAAAGCTTGTCATAACTTCTCTAATTCTCACCCAATTGCCTTCAAATTTTTCCACGATGTTCATTTTCCAATTCTACTTCATTGTCCCTCTCTGACAAAGTTTTCAATTCCTTTATCCCACCTCTGAAATTCACATTTTCTGCTTCTTGTCCCTAAAAAAGTGTCCAAAACCCCATAAAACCCCAATTACCCCCCCAAATTTTTCCCAAATCAAAAATATCATTTTCTAAAACCCTCTCCATTTTTGTTTTTCTACCCATTCAAAAAAAAAATTGTTTATGGTTGTTACTTGCGCTGGAGAAAATCAACAAATGGAAGAAGAACTTGCCGCCATCAGGTCCAAACTTGAGGATCTAGATCAAAACTTTATCGGCCTCAATCGTTAGCATTCACCCATGGACAACCACTGCCAGCCTCAGTCTTCTACAGACACTGGGTTCTCATTTTTTAGCCACTACCGTAGGCCGAAGCTAGATTTTCCTCGCTTCAATGGTGATGATCCGACTGGATGGATTTATAGGTCAAAACAATATTTCAATCTGCATAACACTTTTGATTTCAATAAAGTCCCCCTTGCATCCTTTCATTTGGAACATGAAGCACTTCAATGGTTCCATTGGTACATAAAGGCTCATGCCGAGCCAAACTAGACAGATTTTTCCCAACTCCTCTTGCAGCGATTTGGTCCTAGTGCTTTTGATGACTTCACAAGAGCAGTCACCAAACTTCGCCAAACTGGCATTGTGCGGGAGTATCAGACAGAATTTGCGAAACTCACCAATCACACCGAAGGATTTCCTGATGCATTCTACCTTAGTTGTTTTATCAGTGGTCTGAAGGATGCAATACACTCTGAGGTTAAAATATTCTTCCCCCACACAATGATGGAAGCCCTCGGGTTGGCTAAGCTAGCAGAGGATAAGATCTGGGCTCAACAACGCTCCAAATCCACTCTTGTTCCATTCAAACCTATGGTTCCTCAAAGAACCCAAAATTTGCCAGCTCCTAGAACCACTCCTCTCAGGCATTTGTCTGAAGCAAAGATGCGGGAATGTCAGGAAAAAGGGATTTGTTATAATTGTGACGAGAAATTCACCTGAGGACATAGATGTGTTAAGCAAAATCTCTATCTCCTGGATGTGGATTCTCCACCTGCACTTGAAATTTGTGAAGCTGCTCGGGATCCAGTAGATGCTCAGGTCGACATTCAACAACCACATGTTGACCCTCATTCTCATGATGAACACCCCAAGATATCTCTCCATGCATTAGTCGAAGTCACCGCCCCACAAATGATGCAATTCAATGGTTTCTTCAAGAATATTCCTCTTACAATACTCATTGATTCTGGTAACACCCATAACTTCATTGACCTTCATATTTCCAAACAAGCTGATAGTTTTGTCCATCCTTGCTCCATCTTTAAATTCATGGTTGCCAATGGGAGCACCTTACCTTGCAAAGGAAAGTGTCGGAATGTGTGTATCTCTATTGGAGATTATAACTTGCACTCTAACATGTTTGCCATGCCTCTAGGCGAATGTGATGTGATTTTGGGAACTCAATGGTTACGCACACTTGGACCCATCTTATGGGATTTTGCTGAACTATGGATGCAATTTTCAGTCAATGGGAACAAACACAAATTCAATGGCTTACAACTAGGTTCTCTCAGCATCATCAGTTCCCATCGCATGGAAAAGATCCTTAAGACAAATTCACATGGTGTCATTGCTCAGCTCCATTTCATTCAACTGCAACCTTCAACAGTCTCAACTAATCCATGTTAGTTTTTCAACATTAAGCTAGCATTATTAGGATCTTTAACTAAGAGAATAACAAGTACATCAATCAAACACAAGAGACAATGAACACAGTGTTTTTCCTCGGGGAAACCATAAATGGAGAAAACCCCGCAACTTCCTCAGAGATAGAATCAGCACCAAAACAGTAAGTGATCTCCCGACAGCAGTAATCTTCTTCTTGTCTAGCCCCAGTGTCTTCTCCTTCCTCAACTATGTGCTATACTTGAGTGTGTATGAGTTGTGTGATAAATAGAGACTCCAATTCTCTATTTATACTCATCCCGACATGACTAAAACCCTACCAGGGCCGACCTCTACTAGGAGAGTCTAATAACCCTAGTGCCCCAAAACTGTGGGGACTTTAACCCTTAGACAATCGGAGGGTTACCCACAATGACTTGACATGACTTGTTTACATTATTGATCCTCCTGATCGGAACATCAGGGCATGACAACATGACTCAATTACATTATAGATACATCCCGAAATAAACATCGGGTTACAATACATAAGATACATAGATGAATACATTCCGAAGTTACAAACACATCAACACTCCCTATTAACTACGAAGGTATTCTTTCGACACAATTTTCAGTACTGGTCTTCTTCTCTGTATCAGCTGGATCATCTCATCATCTACATCTCAAGTCTTCTGAGTCTTCAAGTCATTTGCGTCTTCAAGTCATCTTTATCTTTAAGGCATCTTCATCTTCGAATATGGATCATCATGGGACATCATCACTAGATCTAGATCATCATCACTTGATCTGTATCATCACTCGATCTAGATCATCACTGCTGGATCATCATAACTGGTTCTAGATCATTACTTGATCTGGATCATCACCGGGCATCATCACTTGATCTAGATCATCACTGCTGGATCATCATCACTGGATCTGGATCATCACTGGATCTGGATCATCACTTGATCTGGATCATCACTGGTGCTATCTCATGATTCTTCTCATCACAGAAAGTTCTATAGAGCCAGCCCTTTTTCATGTTGGTTGTAGGCCTAGCCCCCATGTAGGTCTTCTTCAGCACTTATATATGACCTACTCATCAGAAAGGCACAATACTCACATCCATCCAGGCTGAAACACATCATGTTCACAATGATGGAAGAGTTATGCACTTCCATCCAGGTCGGAACACATCCTGCTCACAATGATGGAATATTTCCTCACTTTCATCCAGGCTGGAACCACATCTTGCTCACAATGATGGAAGAACTATGTTCTTCCACCCAGGCCGAAACTACATCTTGCTCACAATGATGAAAGACTCTCATCCAGGATGGAACACATCCTGCTCACAATGACGAAATATTTCTGCACTTACATTCATCCAGGCGGGAACACATCCTGCTCAAAATGATGAAAAGGGTCTGCACTTACATCCATCCAGGTGAGAACACATCCTGCTCACAATGATGGAAGGGCTCTGCACTTACATCCATCTAGGCGGGAACACATCCTGCTCACAATGATGGAAGGGCTTTGCACTCACATCTGATCTTGTAGGAACCAATCCTACGGTCATATTAGAATGGCCCCCATTCCTCCTCAACTGAGCTACCTGGTAACTGACCAGGTGCCTCCATTCTCCTAGAGAATGGTAGTTTCCCTTACATCCAACCTACTCGTCGGAATGGCCAACACCCACATCTGACATGGAAGGAACTTAATCCTTTAGCCATGACAGAATGGTTCAGACCTTACATCTGATCAAGTGGGAACATATCTCTCTATCACATCATAATGGCTTCTCATTCCTAGACTGAGTTTTCCTGGTACCTCACCAGGTAGCTCCATTCAAAGAATGGCAATTGCCCTTACATCTATCCTACTCGATAGAATGGCCAACACTCATATCTGACATGGAAGGAATCAATCCTCTCACCATGACAGAATGGCTCGGCCCTTATATCTGACCTACTAGTTAGAATGGATTATGGATCTTAGCACTCATATCTGACATGGAAGGAACCAATCCTCTCACAATGACAGAATGGCTCAGCCCTTACATCTGACCATGGAAGGAACCAATCCTCTCACCATGACAGAAAGGCTATGGGACTCATCACTTTCCCTAGGAGGAAATCTCGATCTGGAGAACACCAAGCTTCTCCCTAAAGTACTCGAACTTCAACCTAGACAATGTCTTTGTCAAGACATCAGCTATATGTTCCTCCGTCGCAACATATTGGAGCTCCACTGCTCCCCTCTACACCATATCCCTGATATAGTGGTACTTGATCTCGATATGCTTCGACTTGTCATGGAACAATGGATTCTCTGACAACTTTACGCAAATCTGGTTGTCACAATGTATACAAGTAGCATCCAACTAGAGATCAAATAAATTAGACATTAGCTTCCGTATCCATACTGCCTCACAACTAGCCGAACAAGCTGCGACATACTCTACTTCAGCTGTACTCAGTGCCACATAGGATTGCTTCCTGCTAAACCAAGAGATCACACCTGATCCCATACTGAAGCAACACCCTGAAGTGCTCTTCCTATCGATGGAACTGCCTTCCCAATCTGAATCAACATAACCCTCCAGGTTAATCTTCTGATTCGCATCGTACTTGAGCCCATAATCAACTGTACCCCTTAGGTACCTCAGAATATGCTTTGCAGAAATCAAGTGAATATTTCTTGAATCTGTCAAGAACTGGCTCAAGGTGTTCACAACAAAGCAAATGTCTGGTCTTGTGTTCGTCGGGTACATCAATGACCCAATCATCTAACGATACATCGTAGCATCAACTGACTTTGATGAAGCATCGCTCAATATCTTCAGGTTTGATGCCATAGGTGTGGCCATAGCCTTGCATTCCATCATCCCAGACCTCTTCAGGATCTCTACTGCATACTTCCCTTGTCCAAGGAAGATTCCATCTGTACTCTGCCACACCTCCATACTTAGAAAGTAATGCATCACCCCCAAGTCCTTCATTTCGAACTCAGCAGTAAGCTTTCTCTTTGTATCAGCAATCAACCCATCCGTACCTGTTACAAATAGATCATCCACATATAGTAGAAGCATCACTGGGTTGCCATCTTCAACCTTGTAGTAAAGTTTGGAATCTGCTTTACTCTTGGTAAAGCCCAAACTGGATAGAAAGCTGTCAATTCTGCTGTACCAGGTCCTGGGTGCCTGTTTCAAACCATACAGGGCTTTCTTCAATCTGCATACATGAGACTCTCTGTCGTGTGTCTCAAAACCGAGTGGCTGCTCTACATACACTTCCTCTTCCACTACACCATTCAAGAAGGTAGTCTTGACATCCATTTGGTGTATCTTCCATTTCATAACTGTAGCCAGAGAAAGTACCGATCTGATGGAAGTGTATCTGGCTACAGGTGCAAAGGTTTCTTCATAATATATTCCTTCTTTCTGAGAGAAACCCCGTGCCACAAATCTTTCTTTATATTTTTCAATGCTACCATCTGCAACATGCTTGATCTTGTAGATCCATTTGGAAGTTACAACTGACTTCCCTTTTGGTCTTGGGACAAAATCCCAAACATCATTCTTCAAGATTGATTGGTATTATTCGATCATAGCATCCTTCCATTCTTTTCGTTTTGCCACTTCTTGGTCACTGGAATGTTCTTTATCAATGAAATCACATAGTAAAGCTACATACCCAGAGTAGGATCTGGTTCTCTTTCTTTCTCTGTGATTCTCTTCTGGAGCCCCATATCTTTGCACACCTTGGATAAGTTCTTGTACCCAAGAAGGTTTCCTCTTATGAGGATTCTTCTCCAAAGGTGGATCTATAGGTAGTTGTGGTTCTTCAAATTCTCGATCTTCTTCTTGAGCTTCTTCGTTCATGTTTGTATCATGAATTCTGGGTGCTTCTGCTTCTGCTTCTTCAGGTTCTTCAGCATGTCTCTTTCTGGATTTGTTGTAAGCTGTGTCTTCATCAAATGTCACATCCCTACTGATGTCAATATTCTTGTACCCTGGAAAATATATTCTGTAAGCCTTCGAGCTTTCAGAGTATCCCAAAAATATACCCTTCTTTCCTAAATGATATAATTTTGTTCTCTTCTCTTTTGGAATGTGTATGTACACAGGACAGCTGAATATTCTGATATGGTTGACTTCTAGTTTCTTGCTGGAGAAGACTTCTTCAGGAGTCTTGTTCTCGAGTACTCTATGTGGAGTATGGTTCTGTACATACACAGTTGTTCTGGTAGCTTCCCCCCAAAGATGCATAGGAAGATCTTGATCATGAAGCATGGCTCTTGCAGCTTCCATGATAGTTCTGTTCTTCTGTTTCGCAATCCCATTCTGTTGTGGATTATAAGGAGTGGACAACTCTCTCTTAATCCCTAATTCTTTGCATAGCTCTTTGAATTCATTCAAAGTGAATTCTCTGCCATTATCTGATCGAAAAGTCTTGATCTTCTTTTCAGTGTGGTTCTCGATCAAGGCTTTGAATTCCTTGAATTTGTTGAATACTTCATCTTTGTTCTTCATGAAGTAAACCCATGTCTTCCTAGAAAAATCATCAATAAAAGAAACATAGTATGCATACCCGCTTAGTGAGTTTGATGACATAGGACTGCATACATCGGAGTGGATGATTTCTAGGATTCCTTTGGCTTTGCTTTCGCTACTAGGAAATGTCTTCTTTGTATTCTTTCCTTTCGCACATCCTTTGCAGATCCCATCATGTTTTGCTTGGAATTCTGGAAGACCTTCAACAACTTTGCTTGCAATAGGTAGTGCTCTATAATTCACATTTGCAATCCTTCTGTGCCAAAGCTCATTTGGCTCTACTATGTCATGGATCAAGGCTTAT
>LPNX010915775.1:157420-186076 GCA_001517045.1 Pseudotsuga menziesii | reverse complement strand
ATGTTCTGACAGTCTTACAAAGGATTCCTTGAATCCAGTCATATTTTTGGAAGCCCCACTGTCTATAAGCCAATCATCACTACCATGAGTAATGTTACCTGTGAGAGCGGAAATTAAAACATATTCATCCTCGCTTGAAGAATCTTCACTTTCATATCTGGTTCTTTTCTTGGATGGTTCATCATCCTTTGCAGCATGAGCATGATGTCTTCTTTTGTTCCTCTTCTTCTTATGAGAGTGGACCTTGTTCTTGGGACAGTCTTTTGCAAAGTGCCATATTTCATGACATGTAAAGCATCTTAATCTAGATGGGTCCTTTCTATTGTTATCTCTATGATGAGGATTCTTACCTTTGAAGTGATGAGGTTTTCTTCTACCTTTCTTAGAGTGAACTGTGAGAGCTTGATCTTCACTTCCCATATTCTCTTCTTGAGCTACTATCCGTGCTTCTTCTTGAGAACATTCTTCCCATAGTCTGCTGAATTTGACTAACTTCTTTCTAGCACAGATTCCTTGGATGAAAGAATCCCATGACCTAGGAAGGCCATTCAGTGTTGTCATCACAATCTCTGCATTCTCCACTTCTTCATCTACAGCTTCTAATTGTTCCTTGATCTGAGAAACCCTTGTGAAGTAGGATTGGATAGTCTCTGCATTATGAATCTTCACATTCTTTAGTTGATTCCTCAGAGTCATCTTCCGGTTTATGTTCTTCCCTTCAAACAACTTGGTTAGGGCATCAAACATAGTTGTAGGTGTCTTGAGAGAGGACACCTGAGGTATAAGGTGATCCTTGATAGAATCAGCAATGATCCTCTTTTCCACAACCATCTTCTTCTTATGTAAGGCCTTTGCCTCATCTCCCTCTGAAACTGGAACCTCCTCGTGGATGTAGGAGTCTAACTCATTCTCTTCTAGGACCAGGGAGATCCTATACTTCTAGGCTTGGGAGTTATCAGCTCCCTCAAGCTTTTCATCAAGCTTGGTATGATGAGACATATTAACCAAGAACCTCAAATGGAAATACAAAAGATTTTATATCTTACTAGGTCAAGATGTCGAATCTAAAACTTGAGCTGAAATCCTACAGAGCTGGTTCAGGATAAAATTAGGGTTTTGCTTTTCCGGATATCTATCCACCCAAATGTCTTGAAATTTGTCCCTAACTTCGATTTTGGGAGGAGATCAATCTAGGACTTGGATCATTGAAAAATTTCTCTTCTGTGAAAAGCCCTAATTTCTGGCAATAGTGTCGGGTCTAAAACTGAAAAACCTCAGAATTGGATTCTGCTTCGACAGAAATATGTGTCCTAAGGAGGAGATTTATTCCACCTTACTTTTGCTGAAAATTTGTGGAGGAAAATCCACAAACTAGGAAGCCCTAGTTTCTGCAGCTGCACAGTGTCTTCTTCTCAGGTTAGCTCTGATACCATGTTAGTTTTTCAACATTAAACTAGCATTATTAGGATCTTTAACTGAGAGAATAACAAGTACAACAATCAAACACAAGAGACAATGAACACAGTGTTTTTCCTCGAGGAAACCATAAATGGAGAAAACCCCGCAACTTCCTCAAAGATAGAATCAGCACCAAAACAGTAAGTGATCTCTTGACAGTAGTAATCTTCTTTTTGTCTAGCCCCAGTGTCTTCTCCTTCCTCAACTATGCGCTACACTTGAGTGTGTATGAGTTGTGTGATAAATGGAGACTCCAGTTCTCTATTTATACTAATCTTGACATGAATAAAACCCTACCAGGGCCGACCTCTACTAGGAGAGTCTAATAACCCTAGTGCCTCAAAACTGCGGGGACTTTAACCCTTAGACAATCGGAGGGTTACCCACAATGACATGACATGACTTGTTTACATTATTGATCCTCCCGATCGGAACATCGGGGCATGACAACATGACTCAATTACATTATAGATACATCCCGGAATAAACATCGGGTTACAATACATAAGATACATAGATAAATACATTCCGAAGTTACAAATACATCAACACTCGGATCTTTCATTTCGATGCACCTTTCAGATACCTTATTTTTCCAAGCTCTTCACTCTTGAGCGTGATAATTATGGCAATGGACCTGGGGTTGTCCTATTTCAAGATGAACATCCCATTTCCTTCACCGACAAATGAAATCCTTTAAATAATTTATCCACCTCTACATATGATAAGGACATGATGACTATTTTGCACACAGTACAGAAGTGGTGGCCATCTCTCTTAGAGAATCCTTTTGGCATCAAGACTAATCACTAGAGTTTGAAATATTTCCTGGAACAATGGGTCTCATCCCCAACACAAAAAAAATGGGTTATCAAAATCAGGGATTATGACTATAAGAAGGCTCAGGAAAATCTTGCAGTGGATGCTCTTTTCCACACATTTGATGCCCATATTTTTCTTTCAGCTATTTCTATGCCTTTTCCAACTTGGTTACACTCTCTTTAGCAAGGCTATGTCAATGAATCCTCATTATCTGAAGTCATCCAACAGTTGGCCAGTAACTCTTCTGTGGTACCGTATTCCTCTTGGGATGGATTTTCTCTGAGATACGAGGGTCTCCTGGTGCCTCCCCAGAGCACAGACCTTAAACATGCGGTCCTTTATGAACTCCATGCTTCTCCATCAACAACGCACTCTGGGTTCCTCAAAACATATGAGCTGGTGCGCCGTAACTTCTTTTGGAAGGGGGTGCAACACGAAATTCAACATATGGTTGCCAAATGTGTTCCTTGTCAACACCACAAGGGTGAAACTACACTCCATCCATATATCACCTCTTCAATTGCACAAATTTTCATGGCCCAGATATTCCTTCTTCATGGACTCCCTTATTCCATTGTCTCAGACCGCAACACAACTTTCACAAGTCATTTTTGCCTCCCAGCCACCAAACTGTATATGAGTTCAGTTTATCACCCACCAATAGAGGGTTCGACTACAGTCGTCAACAAAAATTGGGAAACTTATCTTCATTGTTTCACCTCTGAAGAACAACATCAGTGGGGAAAGTGGCTCCCTCTCGTTGAATGGTGGTACATTAATTCCTACCGTACTGCATCTAAAATGACTCCATATGAAGCAGTTTATGGTCATGCACCTCTAGTACTCCTCCCATCCACCCCCAGTAGTTCACCAGTTTAGGAAATTGACATGGTTCTTCGAAACTGACATCATATTCTTCACCTCCTGCAGGACAATCTTCACCTAACAAGAGCCCGCATGAAACAACAGGCTGATCAACACCGTTCTAAGCACACTTTTCAAGTTGGTGATATGGTTTTTCTTCGTCTACAATGTTACAAGAAATCCTTCGTGAAAGACAAAGGGCATCAAACACTCACTCCAAATATCTCTAGCCCATATCTAGTTCTTCAAAAGATTTGGTATGCTGCTTATAAATTGGCACTTCCTCCTTCTCGCATTCAGCAAGTGATCGACACCAACATCAACGCACAAATTGTTTTACCAGAATGGGTTAATGAAGGATCCATCATTTCAAAGTTGGAGGTCATCCTCAATAATTGCACTTGTCAGCTTCTCTCTTGGTCTATCACAAAGGTCTTCAATTCAATGGCCCAGCATGCAACCCGAGGATGCTACATGGGAACCGCTCCTTCATATTCAGCAGTTGTTTCCACATCTAAAGCTTTGAGGACAAAGATTTTTCTAAGAGGGAGGGGATGTTAAGAACCCGTGTCAACCCCCCTCTTTATTTTGTTGGTATATTTTGTCGAACGTGTATGCTTTGTAAGTCATCCAATTAGTATGATGTATTATCCCACATTCATGGGGAGTAAGTAATAGTTGTTAAGTCGTCCAGTTAATAGGTTGCATTATCCCACATTCATGGGGAGTAAGTAATAGTTGTTAAGTCGTCCAGTTAATAGGTTGCATTATCCCACATTCATGTGGAGTAATAGTTGTTTAGAGTAGACTTAGTATATAAGTATGTGCTGAGCCTATTGAAAACACCGAAGAGTTATTTTGTATCGAGCTTGCTCAAAGGAGGTTGCCCCCTTGAAGTGGCCCGCGATCAATAAAATATCTTTTGTGCTCCAATATTTTTGCATTCTCATTGTTTATTGCAGGAGGTTCTTCTCACTTCTACGCAGTATCTTCTTCCTGGTGGTTCAGTGAACAGACTCGGGGGTCCTAAAGCAAGTAATCTTGGCTTATTTCAGGAGACAATTGGGAGGAACAGTCTTCTTTGGGTGTTTGTCCACTTCGAAAGTTAATAGGTTCTATATTGTTCTGGTTATTATCTTTAAAATTAAGTTTTATTTATATCTAAAGTATTTTATGAATGTTAAAAGCTTCCCCAAAACTATTATTTGTTTCTGTAATAAAGTAGGAAAATATTTATATTTCCTATAAAATTATTAGTTAATGAATGCTACTATTTACACAGAATTTCATAGTAGAATTAGTAGGCTATCTTATATTTCTTATTTAGAAACAGTATCATATTTATATATATAGTTTCATCTTATAATACGTATTATACATAGATAAATAATAATTAGCATTATCGCATCTTTTCTTATAAAGTCACACATAAATAACAAGGGTTTAAAATAGAGCTATCATAGTTTTAACCTAACAACGAATTCTTTTTACAGCTAGGGCTTATCATAACTAAACACCATACATTTATTAATCCGCCAAAACAATAGATCTAGGTTTGAGACCCATAAAAATTAAAATGTATATATATGAATATTACATGTATAAATCTCTTAGAACCGAAAAGCTTAATAATACTAAATTACTCAGTATCTTTTGCATACAGCCGAAAAGGCTTAATGTCTTTCATAATTTACACAAGTATCTACTTCACATAGCTAAAAGGCCTATCCTTTACAAAGAAAAACGATTTAGGGTACAAACTTGTAAGATTTCCAAACCACACATTTTCTTCCATATCTTTTTAATAAATGAAAACTTACAGTAAAAATCCCTAAGCATCAACAAAGGAAACTCCTTAATCAAATCTTGTATTTTTAACACGAATTAAGGGTCTGAGGCCTATAAGGCTACTTTTTCTTCCAAGTAAATTAATTAATAACTAAAACTTACAATCAAGCGCCCTAGGATTGAGCAATAAATAAAAATGTCATAACCACAACCATATTAAAAACCAGATTGGAAAGAATGCAGTAAACATTTTACAGTGCAGTGCTTTTAAACATTATGGCATTGATACAGAGTAGTATCAAACATTTTATAACTATCTGGCATGTAACTTCTTCAATAACCAGAATGGCATAGATGCAACACGATAACAATAAACAAAATATTCTTTTACACAGAGGAGTTCCAAAAGCTATGAACAAAGCAATGTCTTTCACATAATATTTAAAGCAATATATATCAGTTACAAAGCAAGATGAAGGTTCAAACTGATATTTAAAATAAAATCGCAGTATAGTTGCAATAAAACCTTGTTAAAATCTTATAGTAAATATTCTTAAGCAACTGCATTACAATTCCCACGCAGATTCCATGGTCTGTATCCAAAAGGAGAAATCTTAAAACATAAACCATATCATAGCCTGAGGGCTTATAAAAATTACATTTTATCTCTTCCATCTAACGAGAATTTTTACCAACAAACGAAGGCTTGTTAAACCCTTGAAACTCCAAAACAAAACCAGAACCAGAAAATAAACCTTGTGTCATATTTTCCATGTCATCAAGGACCGTAGGGTTCAGGGCTTTAGGTCTTATTGGAAATCTTTCGACGTCGGTACCCTCGACCCAAGACCATTTCCAAGACAAGAAACGACCATCGAAACCTCCTGCCATATAAACAAAGAGCATAGGTTAAAAAACCTTGACTTAATAAAATTTGTTTGCATTAAAATTACATCAAACATAATTCACACAATAATAAAAAAATAAATTACTTACCTGCATACTTGAAAACCTCTGTGAAGAAACTGGTGGCGACGGCTCTACGAAGGTCCAGACCGTGGTGGATAGGCCAAGAGAAAACAAAGGTGGTGCAGTAATAGATTCGTCTCAGTATTCGAATGAAGGGTAGCGTGGTCATGGGCATACCATTGTTGGAAGGGCCGAGAGCCTTCGACTCTCCCCACCAGTCCCACAACACAGCAGAGTATTAAATGGATAAACCCTATGGAATTTTGTTAGGTTTTTAAACCCTTTTACAGCTGGAAGGCAACACAAAACCCTTTCACGTGGGCGCCTTGATTTTTTACACCTACCTCCACGTGGTTAAACCTTTTCACTCACCATAGTTTAGAACCATTTTCGATAGTAAGATAAAACCATGGTATAACTATGTTAAACTAGGAAAAGCACCTCTTGGAACTCTTTGATGTTTTCTTATCCCTTTTTCCATGTTAAGTGTCACCTTGGTGCTTGTCACCTTAGGTCGTTAGTTTGTAGGTTTGCAAGGGATGGAGCTAATCCCTTTTGATGAGAACACCTGTAATAAAACAATTTTAATGCATTTTCTTATAAAGCTAAGTAAGACCTAAAAACCCTATAACTTAGCATTGAAATAGGGTTTATAAGTGGAGTGCTAAAGCATTAAAAACATGACTAATCCATCCTTATGGTAAAATTGGATAAGCGACAAACTGAAACATATGACAAGTCAAGTATGACATAACAACTTTTGAAAGCAAGTAAATTATCATAAAGGAACTGTATTCTAGTATAATGCCATATAAATACATTTATGGAGTAACATATTTCAAATTGTTACGTATCAATTTTATAGATCTTGTTATAGGATTGTTAATAGAATTTAGGATTTATAATATTTACCTATAAGTTATTGTGAATCCAAGAACACTCTGTAACAAATTTTCTTTTTCTTATGAAATCTTGGAGTTGTTACATAGTGGTATCAAAGCGAGTTTTCAAACACTAAGCGTCAAGTTGGCTCAACTCGCATACAAAAACAGTAAAACAAAAAAATACTGACTATGTTTAAAAAATTGTTTCTGTACAAAAATATAAATCTTTATTTTGCAGGAATGGAAGGAGTAGAGGCATATGCTGAAGATGGATAAGATCATAATAATCCAGATAATTTATATGTGGAACTAAATAATCAACCATCTAAATTACTTCAAACTGTTAAAGACTTAAAAGCCGAATTACAAAATGTTAAGGAAGATAATGAAAAAATCCTAAAAGCACGGGAAGAATTAAATCAAATATTGTTGGATAAATTACATAATGAAGGAAAGGATAAAAGAAAAGAACATGAATATGAATCCGGAACTATATCCTACAAGTGTAAAGGTAAGAAGTCAAAATTCTCTGATAATGAAAGTAATCACTCTTCAGGAATTAAGGTTAGGTCACATAGAGAGAAACATAAATATTCCAGTGAAAGTAGTGATAGAAAAAACATTCCTAAAAAGAGAAAATATAAACCTTACGAATACATTTCATGAGAATTTAAGAAGATAAAACCCCTATGTTTAATGGTGAGGTGGAAAAAGGGGAAGAAGTCGAGGCATGGCTATCATGTATGAAAAAATATTTTCAAATCTATAATTACTCAGATAGGTTGAAAGCTAGAATGGCTATCTATAACTTAACTGGAAAAGATGATATATGGTGGCTGGATATAAAAAGAGTGAAAAAACATTAAATAAAAGTATATAACTTGGAGGACTTTTAAGAAATAATTTAAAATAAATTTTTTGTCTGAACAGTATTACAAAGAAAGGGCTAAGGAATTTTACAATCTTAAGCTAGGTTCAATGTCTATGAAGGAACTAAGTAGCAAATTTTTAAGTTTATTATGATACATACCTTATATTATCAATGAAAATACTAATATACAAAGGTTTCTGAGTTGTTTACCTCTTAGCTTCAAGGACATAATTGAATACGTCAATCCAAAAACCCTTGAGGAAGCAATGGGGAAAGCTAATTTCTGTTATGAACAAAGCAAAAATAAAAGAGAAGGTGTACCTAACTGGAAGGGTAAAAGAAAAAATAATTTTGAACAAAGAAGGAAAGGATTTAAGTCCAAGAGAATTTTTGAAAATAATTCCCGAAACTATTCTAATAATACTTACCAAGGAACAAACTTTAAAAGTAATACACAGTAGAATTTTACAGCAGCAAAGAACAGAGACATACTTAACAATCATGGTAAAAATAATGAACAAAGAGAACCTGTAAAATGTTGGGAATGTCAGGGAACTCATTATGTGAAGGAATGTCCAAATAGAAAGAGGAATTTCAGTAATGTGCATGCAATTCAGGAAGAAGCAATTGTTGGTGGCATAGAGAACGAGATGCCCGAAATTAATGCAACCTTGGAGAATCGACAAGATGATCACCAAACATTTATGGTGGAGATAGAAGGTATGATAAAGAACAAACCCATATCTATTTTGATAGACCCAGGTGCTATTTTAAGTTATATGTCACCTAGTATAGCAAAAAGTTGTAACTTGCACTTGAAAAAGTTTGAAAAATCTTGGCTGGTTCAGTTAGCTATAGGAACCAAGAGAAAGGTAGTTAGCTATGTTGAAGATTGTGAAATGTTTATGAGTCAATTCAAAACTCAAGTGAAAATAAGTGTACTACCTCTAGGGTCATATGATGTTTTAATAGGTATGGATTGGCTGGAAAAACAAAGAGTAGTTTTAAATTGCTTTGAGAAAACATTTACATGCTTAAATGAAAAAGGAGAAACAATTATAGTGAAAGGAATACCTAGAAAAGTTTCTATTAGACAGATTTCAGCTTTGCAAATTAAAAAGTCCGTATGTAAAGGTTGCAAAGTTTTTGTTGTGCATGTAATGAATCTTGAACACATGAATAAAGAAGATAAATTAAAATTTGATGATATACCAAGTTTAAAAGAGTTTTCAGATGTATTCCCAAAAGAGATTCCAAGATTACCTCTGAAAAGAGAATTGGATTTTACTATTGAATTAGTACCTGGAGCTGTACCCAATTCAAAATATCCTTACCGGATGAATATCTTAGAACTTAATGAATTAAAATTACAACTATAGGAGTTAATAGTTAAAAACTATATAAGTCCATGTGTATCCCCTTAGGGAGCACCTATATTATTTGTTAAAAAGAAAGACGGTACTCTACGCTTATGTATAGATTATCGTCAGTTGAACAAGATGACAATTAAAAACATATATCCATTTCCTCGCATAGATGATCTATTCAATCAAATATGTAGAGAAACGATATTCTAAAAAATAGATTGAGATCTGGATATCATCAAATCAGAATTAAGGATGAAGACATATTTAAAACTGCATTCAAAACCCGTTACGGGCATTATGAGTTTGTAGTTATGCCAATTGGGCTAACAAACGCTCCAGCATCTTGTATGTGTTTAATGAACAGTGTCTTAAGTAAGTATTTGGATAAATTCGTAGTTGTCTATATAAATGGCATACTAATATATTCAAAAACAAAAGAAGAACATGACGAACATTTACATATAATATTAGAAGTTCTGAGAGAACATAAATTGTACGCAAAGTTTAGTAAATGCAAATTATTTAAAGATAAAATACAATATTTAGGCCATGTGATATCCAAGGAAGGGATATCAGTGGATCCTGATAAGATGAGAGCAATAATGGAATGGCTTGTTCCTAAGGATGTATTGGATGTACGATCATTCATGGGGATTACAGGTTATTATTGGAAAGTTATAGAAGAATTATCGAGGATCGTGAGTCCCATAACGTCCTTATCGAAAAAGGGAAAAAGATTTGTATGGGATTTAAAATATGAAGAAAATTTTAAAAAGTTAAAAAAATTATTAACCATTGCACCTATCTTAAACATAGCAAATCCAAATAAGGACGTTGTATGCATTGATGCATGCAATGAGGGCCTAGGTGGAGTGTTAACACAAGAAGTTCATGTAATAACATATGAGTCAATAAAGTTAAAAATACATGAAAATAATTATGCTACCTACGATTTAGATTTGGCTGCCATAATACATGCTTTGAAAATGTGGCGCCATCATCTAATCGGTAGAAGATTTTTATTAATGTCTGACAACATAAGTTTAAAATACTTGTTTGGTCAACAAAATCTGAACTCTAGGTAAGCAATATGGTTAGATTTCCTTAGTGAATACAATTTCAAGATCAAACATATAAAAAGGAAAGGAGAACAAGGTGGTTGATGCCTTAAGTAGAAATGCAAATCTGAATTTTAGAGCCATTGTTAGTGGGTATAAAACAAAATTGGATGATAAGTTTGAAGACAGAGTAAAAATGGAAAAATATTATCAAAATTTAAGAGAAAAGGTTACAGAAAACAAATCTGAAAATATAAAAACAAATTTCAGTTTGGATGAAAAAGGTTTAATGTTGTATAAAAACAAACTATATGTAACCAATGTATCAAAAATTACATTGTTGATTTTAAATGAAGTACAGAAAACAAATCTGAAAATATAAAAACAAATTTCAGTTTGGATGAAAAAGGTTTAATGTTGTATAAAAACAGACTATATGTAACCAATGTATCAAAAATTACATTGTTGATTTTAAACGAAGTACATAAGAGTCCTTACTCAAGACATCCTGGTTACCAAAATATGATAACAATGCTAAGAAAATATTATTTCTGGCCCAATATGAAAAATGAAGTGGTTGAATATATAGCTAGGTGTATAGAATGTCAGTAGGTTAAAGCTGAGCATCGACGCCCAGCAAGTTTATTGCAACCATTACCAATCCCAGATTGGAAATGGGAAATTATCAGCCTTGATTTCATAACATGACTTCCTAAAAATCAAAAGCAAAATGATTATGTGATGGTAGTGGTAGACAAACTTAGAAAGGAAGCTCATTTTATACTTGTTAAAACTACTTATAAGGCTGCTAATATTGCTGATATTTTTATGAAGGAATTTTTTTTGTTTGCATGGAATTCCTAAGATGATAATTTCTGATAGGGATCCTAAGTTTACTGGTAATTTCTAGAAATCACTACTTAAAGGATTGGATACTAAATTAAATTTTAGTACCACTTATGATTTGCAAACGGATGGACAAACAGAAAGAGTAAATCAAGTTTTAGGATATATGTTACGGATGTATGTTAGGGATCATTCAAAGAAATGGAAAGAATATCTGCACTTAGTTGAGTTTGCTTATAACAATCATTATCAAGCTTCAGCTAAACTTAGTCCTTTTGAAATACTATATGGTAGGAAATTTAATACTCTCATTTCATGGAGTAATCAGGTTAACAAATTGATGTTAGGGTCTGACTTGTTAAAAGAAATAGAACTAATAGTGAAACAAGTACAAAGCAATCTGAAAATTGCACAGGGTAGACAAAAGAGTCATGCAAACCTTAAAAGAACTCGGAAAGAATTCCAAGTAGGTGAGCATGTTTTTGTCAAAGTTATTAAAAAAAAAAAAAAAAAACTCCTTTAAGTTGGGGAGTTGTGTTAAAATAGCACCCAAGTATTGTGGACCATTTGAGATATTATCAAGAGTTGGACCAGTGGCTAAACAGTTAGCTTTTCCACCTAATCTCAAAATACATAACGTATTTCATATTTCTATATTGAAAAAGTATTTGCATCATGCTACTCATGTAATTGATTGGAATGTTATCCGGGTAGAACCAGAAGGATATTTTCAGGTGGAACCGTATTGTATTCTCGACAAGAGAGAATTGTTTCTCTGAAATCAAACCATTGGACAAGTAAAGGTGCAATGGAAGCACCTTAATCCAGATGAAGCAACCTAGGAATGGGAGAGTCATATGTGGAAGGAATATCCAATTTTGTTCCAGGAAGACACAAATGATACTTAAAACAACATCTAGGACAATGTTGAACTTAAGAGGGGGTGCTTATAACCAACCTAGAACTAAAAACTTTTTTTTTTGAAAGGACGTTACTTTAAAATTTATTGTAAAGTTTTATGTTGTTGACTAGGGATAGTCAAAGATGAATGTAATTAAATATTTTATTATTTAATAATTAAATAAAGAGACACATATCAAAAGAGGACTGTTGAAGAGTTTCAAACTGACCCACTAGGAGGAATGATCTGGTGTAGAAGGCAAAGATGACAAATGGCAACAACAACATTCACTTTCTAGCCATTGCGGGAGGTAACTTCCCTATAATTGTGGTCATGTTCCCAAGAAAGGAGGAACTGAGCAGGTGGCTCATTTAATTACAAAACTGACCCAAAGGCCTAGGCAAGCATATATATACCCATCGAATGAGCAAGAGGCTCACTACATTCTAGAGATTAAAACTTGTGGATTTGGTGGAAACTGAAAAGTTAGGCACATAAGAGTAAATTCGATGAGGGGAAAGCTAGAGTGAATTGCTAAGAGTTTTGAATGCAATCATGACTACTAAGTTACAAAGAGTACAGAATAGGCTTCTACACAGTACACTACAACAAAATACCCTTTTCGGGTTGGTTTTGCTAACCCCCCCCTCCCCCCAAAAAAGGTTTCTTAGGTCTTTGGGGGCAGTTTTTCAAAACCTCCCTCAAAAGTCCTGAAAATTGGAATTTTTGGGGCGATTTTTAAACCCCCCCCCCCCCCAAAAGTCTTTTTGGTTTTTTTTTTTTGGGGGGTTTTTTCCCCCCCCCCCCAAAAAAAAAAAATCCAACAGGACTTTTGGGGGGGGGTGGAAATAAACCCCCCAAAAGTCCAATAGGACTTTTAGGGAGGGTTTGGAACACCCCCCCCCCCCAAAGTCCAACGGGACTTTTGGGTGTGGGGGGGGATGGAAAGGCCCCCCCTAAAGGTTTACCTGATAGTATTTAAAGTTAGCAGTATAATTCAAATATTATATGTAGTATAATATATATTAGGATCACTAAAAGAACAACCAAGCATAGAAATAATAGACACGATATTTTGACCTTGGAAACCACAAGGGATAAAATGCAACAACCTTGTGATAGAGATCTTATTTCAAAGTACAACATACATCCAAATACATAGTAATCACATATAGCATAAGATAAACCCCGAGAACAAATGAGAAACTCCTCCAAAGATAGGGAACCCTAAAAAATACTTCTTCTAGCTGGTAGCGAACTTCTTCCTTGAGTGGAGTGAACTTGGTTGGGTGAAAATGAGTGAGTCAGTTTATTATTTATAGTTGACTTTATGTTTTCTTGTTCACTTTAACTGGGGCCAAATGCACACTTAATCTGGTCTGACTAGTCTTTTATATATAATAATCATTGTTTATTATTATATTTTCTAAGGCCGACTTGGTGAGGATGGCTCACAAAGCTACTACATCAACACTCCCTCTTATCCAGGGAAGGGTAATCATACTAGAACACATATGGATATAATTTGTAAAGCAAAGCCGTCTCTAACATCTCTATATCATAAGAAAGTTCTTCCAACACAATCTCAGTCCATCGAGAAGTGTCAACAACTCAAACTAGTCCATTGGGGAGTCAATATGCACCAACTTAACCCTGGCCATTGGAGGAAACTAAATGTAACAACTCAACTTATTCTATCAAGGAGTCAACAAATCAACCCAGTACATTGGTGGGTCAACATACACCATCTCAATCCATTCCATTGGAGATCCTACATGTAATATGCGCCAGTATGCACTAGTTTGCACTAGTATGCACCAGCCTCTCCACCCCATCACAGGGTGTCTCAGAGATCTCCCCACTTCGTCTAAGAGTATATGGGAGAATGCACTAAATTCATCCATCACATCACATGATGTCCAAGAGATCTCCCCACTTAGTCATAGAGTGTCCACGAGCATGTGTTGGTCTCTCCATCCCTTCACAAGATGTACGAGAGATATTCTCCCACTCCATCACAGAGTGTTCGGGAGAATGTAGTGGCATATCCACCCCTTCACAAGTTGTCCAAGAGATTTCCCCACTCTATCATAGACTTTCTGAGAGAATGTTGTGGCCTATCTAGCCCTTCACAGGGTGTTCTAGAGATATCCTCACTCCTTCACAGAGTGTTTGAGAGAATGCAATGGCCTCTCCACCCCTTCATAGGGTGTCTGAGAGATCTCCCCACAACATCATAGAGTGTATGAGACAATGCAGTGGTATCTCCACCACTTCACGGGGTGTCCAAGAGATCTCCCCACTCGGTCACAAAGTGTCCAAGATAATGTCACTATAAAATCATTCTTCCCTCTCAACGAGGGAGTCAACAAGGGATTAATATCCCCACTCCATCACAGAGTTACCAGGAGAAGGTACGGTGCCATTTTAATTCATCTAGGGACTATTATCCCCTCTCTATCACAGAGTGTTTGGGGTAATTCACTGCCTCATTTTGACTCATCTACCCTTAGCCAAGTCATGTGACTAATACTGGGAGAATGTCTACTTGATGTTGCATACACCCATCTTCAAGCTAATCACATCTCCCTCTGTACTAGAGAACATTTCTCCATCTACATCTGAGCATCATACTCTCCCTCTAGATATTCCTACAGGCTAGTCCATCAGCCTATATGACATGTCATTTCAGGTGTCAGTCTGAACACTAACAGTCACAGAGAAAATAAGCACATCTCCTTACTACAAGTGGCTTTCCTAGTGACAACCAGGTACATCAAGGGTCCTCTCAACTTCCTGTACATTGGGATCCACCAAATATGAATCAAAAAACAACATCACTTATATTTTTTACCATCAGTGTAGACATGTACTCACAGTCCATCATGTTATATCTGCTCAAGATCTCTTCTATGTTTTTCCCTTAAAGGAGGAAGATCTCATTAGGTCTCAGCCACACCTCCAATACCAATATGTGGTATAATGGTCCAAGATCCTCATCTTGGACTCAAGGATAAATTCATCTACACTTGTCAATAATTCTCTCTATATCCTTAGAAGTAAATTGAGTAGATGATCATGTACTTTGGGACTAAAAGGCTCTAAGCACTTCTAGAGTCTGCCATGACTCCAACTAGATGCCAACTGCTTCTCATGATCATTGATAGAATGAACAATTATAACAAAGAGATAATCATTCATTGGGGCCTCCTCCCAGCCATCAATTTCCATATGAGATCCTCTATACCTTTGGGTCATGTGTCCACATATGATTGAATGTACTATATCCACATCTATTTCATATTAGTGTTGCTTAGTTTATCAAAGAATCCATGCTCCTAGAAGCTTTCTAATTTTGAGCATCATTCTCTCTCTCGAACACTGAATATCAACGAGATCTATATGTCCATCACTTTTCCTCTAGAACAAGACTCATTATCCTTCCTTTGTAGGCCATGGCATATGGTCTTTCCCTATAAGTCAAATCCAATCAGATAGTTAGCAATATTGTAGAATCATGAAATTCAATCAAATTATGTTGACATTTCAATGCAAAGACAATAGTTCACACATTTATGTAAGCATCTTAGCCAATTTTTCAGCACAACATCCATCCATATTCCAAACACAATTGGTAACTATCTATATTCCTTCCATCTCCACCAGAAGAAACTATCGAGAGTGTGCACAACACTCAACATGTTAGCAAAGAGGTTTCATCTTAGACTTGCTCCATAAGGGTCTGATGGAATGCTATGCAACACTATAGCCTCCACTTACCCAATTATAAACATAATATGCAATACATAAGAAACAAATTATGGGAAAACATTTATAAATATGTTCAAAGCATACAGATATGATATGCAAGAGACATAATGAAAAATGATAATCCAAATACAAATACTTATCTTTGTTTTTTTGTGGGATCCATCTTGATCTATGCATCCTTGCAGAAATAAAAGGAGTCCTCTTACCTTCATATTCTTTCTTGTTGGAATCCCATTAAATAATCTACAATCTTTATCTTCACACATTACCAAGTAAAATCACATCATCTTGATAAATTCATCATTGTTGCATACATGGAGAATACTAGAAGAAGAACTCATTTCGACGATCCTTCGTACTTTCTTCAAAATCAACATTCCTTGACTTTCTTGTTTGGAGTATATGCATCGATATCAACAATTGAGGCTTGGTGTTTTCTCTTTTTTGATCTGCGACTCTTTTTGGCATATTGACCATACTTCTGACTGCCAAATCACTGAATATGAGAAAGAGCCTTATTCTTCTTTTGTTTTGGATTGGGACTTGATATTTCACCTCTGTCTTTTATTCCATGAAAATTTCTTCTCTTACCTTTTCCCTTCTTGGCATGAGATGTAAGGGCATGGTTTTATTCATGTTGAGTTCCATGCAATATTCCTCTAGCTTCAAGTCTAGTCTCTTCTTGTGTAAAGTCTGCCCACAATCGATCAAACTTGGGAAATTTGGATCACCCACTAATACTCTGAATGAATGTTTCCTAGGAGGAGGGGAGACCATTAAGAGTTATCATGATAAGTTCTCTATCTTAAATCGATTCTCCAATGGTGCTCAATTGATCTCTTAGCTTAGAAATATTCATGAGGTAGGATGCAACTGAGTCTAACTTTGTCAGAGAGTTGTTGTCTTAAGGAAAGAGCTCTATTGATGTTGTTATTTTCAAACAATTTCTTCAAGAATCCAAACATATTTTTGGTTTTCTTCTTCTGAGAAATATGAGGTACCAAGTGGTATTTTACTGCATTTATCCGGATCCTTGTTTCCTTCACATCATTCTTCCTCAATTTAGTCTTCTCTACTTCTTCTTCTGGTTATGGTACCTTTTCATTTACAAACTTTAGAATATCATTCTCCTCTAGGATAATGAGTATCATAGACTTTCATGAGTTTAATTTGGAATCCCCATCAAGTTTATCTTCCACCTTCACATTATTCATCTTGACTAGAACATTGAGATTTAAAGACTGACCTAGAAACCCTGGCAAGAGAGGGTCGAAATTGAAGTTTAGATTCTTGCAAATTTGATTCCACATATAAATGCACCCTCCTAGGGAGAGTTGAATAGACCATGTTTTCTCCTAGACCTATGGAAATAGTAGTAACAAAATGGAAGCCCTAGTTTCTGATATCGACAGCATTCAGGTCAAAATTGAAAGTTCTTGAAATGAGGATTTGTTTCCACAGAAATATGTGTCGCACCAAGGCGAGTTGGAGACTGTCAATGCTGAACCAAATAAGTGGATATAAGGGATTGAATCAATAAACCTTGTATATTGACCCCGACAAAATTAGGTCAAAAATTGAAAGATCATATATCCAGAATTTTCCTCCATAGAAGGGTGCGCACTCCTAGGGTGAATTCCACTATGCACTTTTCAAGATAAAATTGAGGTTGTAAAGATCCAAAGTATGGAACCCTAGTTTTTTGCAATGGTCTCTTTTAGAATTTCTCTAATGCCATGATAGTTTTTAAAAATAGCAGTATAAGTCCAATATTATATGCATCAGAACATATAATATGATCACTAAAAGAACAACCAAGCACACAAAAAATAGACACAATATTTTGACTTGCGAAACCACAAGGGAGAAAACCTAGAAACCTTCTAATAGAGATCGCATTTCAAAGTACATGAATATACATCCATATACATAGTAATCACATATATCAGAATATCAGCCCCAAGAACAATGGATAACTTCTCCACATATAGTGAACCCCATAAAAGAATTATTCTATCTTGTAGCAAACTTCTTCCTTGAGTGGAGTGAACTTGCCTAGGTGAAAATGAGTGAGGTTCCATCTTATTTATAGTTGAATCTCTGTTTTATCGTTTGCTTTAATATAGGGTCTAATTGCACACTTAATCTAGGTCAATTTGTCTTTTATGCACAATAATAATTCTTTATTATTATATTTTTTGACGTCGCCTTGGTGAGGATTCCTCACATAGCTACTACATCAACATTACATTTTAAATTCAATGCAATTTTAAGATATATGTTACTATGTATATGGCATAGTATTCGTCATGATTGTTGGTGGTCATTTAGAGTCTCTAGAAATAAGTTAATCATATGTGTCTGTCAGGTCTTATGTAGATCGCCACCCCCCCCTTCCCCCACTCTCTTTCCATCCTTGAATTAACTTCGGAGGCTCCATCAAAGAAGAGTTTAAAGAACTTGTGATAGTTTAACAAGCCCCAAAATTCATACACTTGTAAATATGGTCTCTAAGCTAATTTCTACTAGTTTATAAAAGATAGATTTGGACTAAGGGGGGATCTCAAATACAAGATCTCTTACCCAAGAAATTTCATACAGGACAATAAGATGTTCGTGTTTAAATACTTTCATCTCATGAGAAGAAAGAGATGTTGAGTATATAGTTGTCATTGATGTCAAAGGTGTTCACAAATGACAAAGGAATAACCAGCGTATATGATGGATGAACCTACTCAATAAAATACTAAGGTAGTCATGGCATGGAATGGCATAGTTGGGCATGTGGAATGCCACATATAATGATATGGAATAAAAAGATCAAGTGAATGAGGATCAGGTTTGAAAGATCAAGATCGAACGGTGGGAATTGATCCTACACAAGATCCAACGGTTAGAAAACATCCCGCAAGCCGTATGCGGAAGGAAAGTTGCGAGAGACAACTTAGGAAAGTTGGTTGGGCATCCCGCATCCCACATCCCACAATCCGCAAGATCAACGGTGAGGAACAACTCCGCAAAATATCGATGGCATAAAAGGAAATTGTGGAAGTCCAAAAATCAGAAAAAGTGATTCCGCATTCTGTAATCCGCAAGATCAACGGTCAGGAACGACTCCTCAAAAGATTAACGGCACAAAAGGAATTGCGAAAGTTTGAAAATTGAAAAAAGCGATTATGTATCCCACATCCCGCAATCTACAAGATCAACGATCATGAATGACTCCGCAAAAGATCGATGGCACAGAAGGAATATTACGGAAAAGAGATTGCGGAAAGTCGAAATCCCGCATCCCGCATCCCACAATAAGGAGAGATCGGACGGCTGATGTTAGTTCCACTAAATCAAGATCGACGGTGTGGAACTAGTTCTACAGAAAGATGATTGCAGAAAGAAGTTTGCAGAAATGATAAAAAGGACCAATGACATCCCGCAAACTGGAAATCGACGGTCAAGAAAAACGCTCGACGAAGATCAACAGTCAAAAATTGTTGTGAGGTAATTTTGATACGGAAAGAGGATTTCAAAGAGTAAATCTATAGAATAGATCTATGGTCCATATCATGCTTAACAGTAGGATCAATGGCTCCAATTAAAACTGGTAAATATCACTTCAGAAAGAATTTTACATTGCGGAAATATTAGAGAACGATAACCACGACTGCGAAATTGTGATCTGAGACTGAGGGAGGAATGAAACGTCAACATTTGGTGAAGGCATGCGACGAATTGAAGAGGTAAGTTTTATTTGGGTGTGTTTGTAAACAAACAATCACAACCCAAATCGAAAATATGCAGCAATGAAGAGTTGTGTTGAAACGATGAAGGTACTAGGTATTTAAATGAATTTTTGTGTTCTAATTGAGGTGTCTATGTTAATAAGTTTAATAGATTCCATAGTGAATAGCTTACAGCTATTCCACAATCTAAATAAAATCATATTAGGGTGGCAGGGTGGTGCTAGGGCAGACCACAGGTCTGTAGGGGGGTTGTAGCCTCCTTCCAGTCGTAGCTGGAGAACAGGGTGTCGTAGCATTCTTGTCTATTAAAAATAGAAAGAAAATCATAAGGAGTGTTGTAGCATTCCAATATGTAGCTGGAGGAAAAACCTAGGGTGTATCTTACATCCCTTCTGTTGTAACAGATAAAACAATTTTGTAAATTCATCTTATTAATGAGTATGAGTTGTAGTTTGCTCTTTGAGGTTTCCACGATAAAATCTGTGTCATAATTGTTGATTATTTTGTGTTTTAGTTTTTTTTTTTAAAGGTCAATACTGATTCACCCCCGCCCCTCTCAATATTGTGGGATAAACCAACAATTGGTATCAAAGCAGGTTCCTTCACAACAGCTTAACCACTGGAAGGATGATCTCATTCAAAGAACACAATGGATCAACAAGAAGGACTGTCCACTATTTACCGGAGAGAATTATGCATACTAGAGTGTTAGAATGAGATGTCATCTGATGTCCCTGGGGTGGAATCTTTGGGAAGCAACTGAAATAGATCATAAGATAGGAAAACAGTACCCTACCGACACAGTAGAACTAGGTCAATATGAAGGCAATGCCAAATCCCTAAATGCAATCTTAAGTGGCGTAACACAATCAGTATTTACTAAAGTTATGCAATGCACATCTACTAAACAATCTTGGGATAAATTAAAACTAATCTATGAAGGAGAATCTAAAGTCAAATAATCCAAACTTCAAACATATAGAAGTCAGTTTGAAAGTCTTAACATGAAAGAAGAAGAGAATATTGGTGAATATCTTCTTCGTGTTGATGAAGTTGTTAATGCAATCAGAGGTCTTGGAGGAAAACTAAAAGAAAAAGTAGTGGTAAGTAAAATACTAAGAACATTACCAATGAGGTATAACCCAAAAGTATCCACCTTAGAAGAACGAGATGATCTTAAAAGGATGACAATGGATGAGCTACATGGAATTCTCACTGCATACGAAATGAGAATAGGACAAAATGGATCTTAAAGAAAGGAAGCAAGCTTTTAAGTCCACCTTAAAAAATCAATCAGAAAATTCAAATGATGAGGAATCTCTTTTCATCAGTAAACTTGAGAAAAGGACAGGAAAGTACAAGGGAAAATTATCTTTAAAATGTTTTAATTGTGGAAAGATTGGAAATCTTGCCTCCAAATGCACCTACACTAAACAAGATGAGAATGAAGAAAAGGAAAGTTCAAAATTCATGAGAGGTAAACCAAGAAGCAAGAAAAAACCCTATGTGAACAAGAAAATTGTTTACACCATGGAAGACAGTGAAGTTTCAGATGAAAGTGAAGCTGAAGAAACTGAAGTCTTATTTATGGGTCTAGACACTCAAAACTCAAATGGTGACTCAGATATAGAGGGAGAAGTGGACCTAAGAGATGAACTTGTCAGTGCTCTTGAATAACTTGACAAAAGTAGAAAGAAGAAAAAACAATCAAAGTTTGAGAACAGCTCAAGGATTCTAGATGACATTTTGAGTAGCCAAAAACCATCAAATGATAAGTATGGTTTGGGGTTTATTAAAGAAAAGAAGCCAGTAAATTTTTTTGTCACTAATAAAAAGGGAGGTAAGAAAAGTTATGCTGAAATACTGAAGACTCCAGAAAAAAGAGAAGTAAACAAGAAAGTTGGCTTAATTTCTCAAGATAAAAGAAGAAATACTATAGCACCCAAAAGACCAAATAGATATCTACATATCTTTTTAGGTTATTGTTATTCTTGTAATAATTTTGGTCATAAATCTTTAAATTGCAAAACTAAAAAGGAATCTAAATACAAGAAAATGCAGTCAAGTATTAAGACAAAGGGAAATAAGAATATGTTTTCACTACTCCAACAATATGACATAGAATTATATAATTGTAATAACTATGGGCATATGGAAAGGAATTGTAAACTAAAAACTTCTACAAGGAATACTATTGCAACTCAATCTCAGAGTACCAAGCAAAAGAAATATTGGAGAGAAAAGGAAGAAAATGAGAGTTCCATGATTGCTCTATGTGCAACAGAAATCCAAAACATATGGCACTTGGACAATGGTTGCTCAAAACATATGACCGACGATTCAATCAAATTCATTACACTAAAGGATAATAAAGGAAAAGTCCCTTTTGGAGATAGTTTGTCTTCTAAAATAATTGGCAAAGGAACAGTTGTTGTCAACAGCAAGATCAAAGTAGAAAAAGTCCTACTAGTTGAAAACCTCAAGCCTAATCATCTCAGTGTAAGTCAAACATGTGACCAAGGTTACATTTGCATCTTTGATTCAGAAAAATGTGAAATCAAAAATAAGAAATCAGGGAACATAGTTGGCATTTCCATGAGAAATGCAAACAATGTATACATCTTGGAAAATTAAAACCAAATCTATTTAAGCATGATAGATGAAAGTTAGTTGTGGCATAGAAGGTTGGGACACCTAAGTTTTGACAACCTTTCCAAAATAAGTGCAAAAAAAGCTGTAAGAGATCTGCCAAAAATTGTAGCTCCTCTAAACGCAGTATGTAAACATTGTCAACATGGGAAGCAAACCAGAGCCAGTTTCAAGACTAAGGAACGTATGACATCACATCCTCTGGAAATAGTACACACATATCTATGTGGACCAACCAGAACTAAAATTCTACAAGGAGATTACTATTTCATGTTGCTCATTGATGATTACACAAGGATGACCTAGGTGGCCTTTCTCAAAGAAAAATTAGAAGCCTTCAAAAAATTTAAGATCTTCAAAGCATCGGATGAAAATGAGTCTGGTATGAAAATCAAGTGTCTTAGATCAGATAATGGGGGAGAATTTACTTCCAATGAATTCAATGAATTTTGTGAAGATCATGGAATTAAGAGACAGTTTTCAGCTGCAAAAACTCCACAACAGAATGGGGTTGTTGAAAGAAAAAATAGAACAGTCCAAGAAGCTGCCAGAACAATGCTTAATGAAGAAAAATTATCAGATTATTTTTGGAGAGAAGATGTATACACAACTTTCTACACACTTAACAGAGCACAACTCGGAGTAAATAAGGATAAGACTCCCTACGAATTATGGTATGGAAGACCTGCATCAATCATATATTTTAAAGTATTTGGTAGTAAATGTTACATCAAAAGAAATGAGGATGACCTTGGAAAATTTGACTCTAGGACTGATGAAGGAATCTTTCTGGGATATTCATCCACCAAAAAATCATATAGATGCTTCACTAAAAAGCTACATAAAATTGTAGAGAGTGCTGATGTAAAAGTAGATGATATAAAACCAAGGAAAGAAGAAGATCCTGAAGATATTAATGCAAGTGATAACAAGACAGAAGAACTGCAGAGAGACAAGAGTACTCGTAATGAAGAAGAAGACAAAGAGGAGGAAGATACACAGGAAGATGAAGAATACTTCCCTAGACCTGACACTAAAACTCCATCCAGAAGGACACAAAAGGATCATCCATAAACACATATCATGGGTGATAAAAATGCTAGAGTCAAAACAAGAAGACAACTAGCAGGTGTCGAACAAGCCCTACTATCCATAGTAGAACCCAAGAACTTCATAGAAGCTCGCAAAAACCATGAATGGGTCAAAGCCATGAATGAAGAACTAGATCAGATTAAAAAAATGAGACTTGGGAACTTGTCCCAAGACCTAAAGATAAGAACATTGTACCAAATGGAATTTAAAAACAAATTCAATCAAGATGGTCAAGTAATAAGGAACAAAGCAAGATTAGTGTGTAATGGTTATGCCCAAGTAGAAGGTATTTATTTTGAAGAAACTTATGCTCTTTTAGCTCGACTTGAAGCAATCAGAATGTTTTTAGCACAGTCATGCCATAACAACTTCAAGGTATGTTAGATGGATGTCAAGTATGCATTTCTAAATGGCAATTTAGAAGAAGAAGTATACATTGAACAACCTGAAGGGTTTCTTCTGTAAGAGAACAATGACTATGTCTGCAAATTGAAGAAGGCTCTCTATGGTCTTAAACAAGCTCCAAGAGCATGGTTTTCAAGACTAGATAGCTACTTAATATAGTAAGGTTTTAAAATAGGAGCCACTGAAAGTAATATTTATCTAAAAATCAAAGATAAACACATGATCATTGTCGTTGTCTATGTGGATGATATCATATTTGGAAGAAATATTCAAATCCTAAGTGTATATTTTTCCCCTGAAATGAAGAAAGAATTTGAAATGTCAATGTTGGGTGAATTAACTTTCTTTCTAGGATTGCAAGTCCACCAAACAAACAAAGGAATTTTCATCTCTCAAACCAAGTACATCAAGGATATGTTGAAGAAGTTCAAAATGGAAGATTCCAAACCTGTTGGTACTCCAATGGTCACTAGTTGCAAGTTAATAAGGATTATGAATCACTAGAAGTAGATCATACCATGTTTAGATATATGATCAACAGTCTGTTATATGTAATAGCCACAAGACCAAATGTCATGGAAGCTGTCGGATTGGTAGCTAGATTCCAGTCAGCTCCCAAGGAAACACATGTAACCGCAGTAAAAAGGATTTTCAAATACCTAAAAGGCATTATGGATTATGGTCTATGGTATCTGAAAAGACAAGACTTTACCCTAAAAGCGTTTACTGATGCATATTGGGAAGGAAGTGTTGAGGATCGTAAAATTACTAGTGGAGCAGCAATGTTTTTGGGGAAATTGTTTAGTATCATGGTCAAGTAAAAAAAAATCCTCTATTTCAATTTCTACATTAGAAGCAAAATATATTGTTGTTGCATCATGTTGCACTCAGGTTATTTAGATGAGACAAACTCTGGAAGATTTACTTGTAAATTATGAACATCCAACAATGATCAACTGTGATAACACTAGTGCTATAGATATGTCTAAAAATCCTATCATGCATTCCAAGAAAAAACATATACCAATCAAGTATCACTATCTAAGAGAACAAGTTTCTCAAAAAACTATCAAATTAGAATACATTGACACTAAAGAATAGATTGTTGACATTTTTACCAAACCACTACCTAAAGAAGCTTTTGAGCGTCTTAGACAAAAAATGGGAGTAATTCCATTACAAAAACACTAAGAGGAAAGAGTTCAATCGCAGGGGGAGAAATGTTGACAGCGGGAGTGGTCAGATAGAAAGTTTCCTTTGTCATTATTGTCAAAGGGGGAGAATGTTCAGAGGTTAAGAGGTTGCCATCAATGCCAAAGGGGGAGATTGTTGAGTATATAGTTGTCATTGATGTCAAAGGTGTTCACAAATGACAAAGGAATAACCAGCATATATGATGGCTAAACCTACTTAGTAAATACTAAGGTAGTCATGGCATGGCATGGCATAGTTGGGCATGTTTCATGCCACATATGATGACATGGAATAAAAATATCAAGTGAATGAGGATCAGTTTTGAAAGATCAAGATAGAATGGTGGGCATTAATCCTACACAAGATCCAATGGTTAGGAAACATCCCACAAGATGTAGCTAGAAGGAAAGTTGCGGGGAGACAACTTAAGAAAGTTGGTCAAGCATCCCGCAATCTGCAAGATCAAAGGTCAGGAACAACTCCGCAAAACATCGATGACGCAAAAGGAAATTGCAGAAGTCCAAAAATCAAAAAAAGCGATTCTGCATTCTATATCCCACAATCCGCAAGATCAACGGTCAACGACTCTGCAAAAGATCGACGATGCGAAAGGAAATTGTGGAAGTCCGAAAATCAAAAAAAGTGATTTCGCATCCCGCATCCGGCAATCCGCAAGATCAATGGTCATGAACGACTTCACAAAATATCAACGACGTAGAAGGAACATTGCAGAAAAGAGATTGTGGAAAGAAGTTTGTGGAAAGTTGAAATCCCGCATCCTGCATCCTACAATCAGGAGAGATTAGACGGTTGACGTTAGTTCCGCTAAATCAATATCGACAGTGCGGAACTGGTGTTGTGGAAAGATGATTGCAGAAAGAAGTTTGTAGAAAGGATAAAGAGTACCATTGACATCCCACATCCCGCATCCCGCAAAATGGAAATCGACGATCAAGAAAAACGCTCGACGAAGATCAACGGTCAGAAATCGTAGTGAGGTAATTTTGATACGGAAAGAGGATTTCAAAGAGGAAATATATAGAATAGATCTATGGTCCAGATTGTGCTTGACATTAGGATCAATGGCTCCAATTAAAACTGGTAAATATCACTGTAGAAAGAATTTTACACTGCGGAAATATCAGAGAACGATAAACAAGACTGCGAAATTGTGATCTGAGGATGAGGGAGGAATGAAATGTAAAAATTTGGTGAAGGAATGTGAAGAATTGAAGAGGTAAGTGTTATTTGGATGTGTTTGTAAACAAACAATCATGACCCAAATAAAAAAGACACAGCAATGAAGAGTTGCGTTGAAACGATGAAGGTACTAGGTATTTAAATGAATTTTTGTGTTCTAATTGAGGTGTCTCTATTAATAAGTTTAATAGAGTCCATAGTGAATAGCTTACAGCTATTCCACAGTCTGAATAAAATCATATTAGGGTGGCAGGGTGGTGCTAGGGCAGACCACGGGTCTGCAGGGGGGTCACAGCCTCCTTCTAGTCGTAGTTGGAGAACAGGGTGTCGTAGCATCCTTGTCTGTTAAAAACAGACAAAAAATCATAAGGAGTGTTGTAGCATTCCAGTCTGTAGCTACATGCAAAAACTAGGGTGTATGTTACATCCCTTATGTTGTAGCAGATAAAAGAATTTTGTAAATTCATCTTATTAATGAGTATGAGTTGGTGGTTTGCTCTTTGAGGTTTCCATGATAAAATCTATGTCATAATTGTTGATTATTTTGTGTTTTAGTTTTTTTTAAAGGTCAATACTGATTCACCCCCCCTCTCATTATTGTAGGATAAACCAACAAGAGATTCAAACAAAAACCATATAGCTTTGATGGTTGTATGCCTAGGATGAGCAACCTTTGGATTAAGTATCATCTTGTTTCAAGCTAGCCAAATTTTCCAACATACTTATTTGGAAAGGTCCATATATATTATGGTTAGGATAAGTTTGAGATGCAAGGATCCTAGGTAGTAATTTTTCATTTGCAAGAACAAATTTCACCAAGCATAAGAACGTGTTTTAATTTTCCCTACTTCATTTGTAGCATCATCCCAAATTGATTGAGCATAATCACATTCTAGAAAAAAGAGGTTTTGTAAGGCTCATACATAAGGCATGTGTAAGGAATATTTATCCTACATGTGAGATATGGACACCATGTTGAGGAGAGGCACACTAAGATGTAACTTGAGGACCATTCCATGGTAGAATGAAAAATCTTGGACCTTGTGTTATAGCATTTTACTATGGATATCATGGTCCATGCGTGTGATACCAAACCTCCATATTATCCCTCCATAGGGAATCGTTGACTTGTAAGATGGATATGGTGCTCATTTTGAAGTTTAGAACAATAGACATGGTTCTTTGTGCATGCCATGATGTGGTTTAATGCCAAAATGTAAAGTATTATACCATAATATTTGTCTATGAGTCTTGCGAGACATCCTTGAATCCCTTGGATACCATAGAGGTATTGGAAAGGGAATCTTTTCCATGTGATCAGCATATGATGGCTATTTTGAGTTTGACACATTGAGGGTAGCTATCATGACTTTAGACACAGAACAAGGTCAAATTATAGATTTTGAAGACATAACATTTTCCTCTAGGACTCATGGACTATGTGTGGACCCCAAGCCATCATATAAGCCTTTGTGTATGGAATTGTTGGCCTACAAGAAGGATATAGTGTCCATTTCAATATCTGTGATATCTCTTCCAACTAAGTTAGGTTCAACTATTCCATCCTTACATGTCCCTTCAAACATACCTATAGCAAGGAAGATACCAAGCACAATGTTAATGTGGAGACGAAATTGACCAATGGGGTGAAAACAACAAATCGACAAGGTAACACATGGTAAAAAGACAAATAACTGCAAATAGTTGGACTAACATAAGATTCATTTTCAAAACAATGAGACTTTAGAGACACCTTCAATTTCCCACTTCTCTCATCTTCCCCTTCATATTCACTTTGTGGACTTTAACCTCTTCATTATGCTTCCCCTTCACTTAATGGATTTAATTCTTGTAGTAGTCTCTATGCAACTTCCTATGGAAGCTATTATTCTTCCTTCCCTTTAAAATTCTACCCATCCAATCATTAAATCTATTTATTAAAAGAAATGTCTACCTAATGCTTCTTCTTATTGGAGTTGTTATTACTACTTAAACTCTTCTTTCGTTGATACCAAATGGTGCAAGGTGAAATTTGACCTAGCTTGAAAATTGCTTAACAAATCACTATGTCTCTATTGTTCAAGTCTTCACACATACAATGGAGAGAAATCCCATATGTGACCCATGCAACAAAATCCAAAGATACGCAATCGTACACACACAAAAAGAAATAAATAAAACAAACATACAAGGTTTCATTTCTAAAATTGAAATGCATTTGCATGCATTCCTTCAAGGACTTTTCTTCTACCCCAAATTCTTCTCTATTCTCCATGATTTATTCGCTCAGTTCCCTTCACTCATAATTCTACCTAGTCTTTATCTATGTTGGACCCACTTTATTACTTACTCTCTGTCTTCTCCCTATTTTTCAGTTTCTCCTTCCTTCACTAGTCACCCTATTCTATTCTATTCTCCCTATCTTTCCATTTATTCTTCCCTTGATCATTACCTTATTATGTTTTATGGTATGTGTCTTCTCCCTAACATTTTGTTGATCCTCCAAAAGAATAATCTCACTCCCCCTTTTTCTTTCTTCATGCTTCCCCCTTTCTTCCCAATCAATAAATTATTTTCCTTGTGGAACTCATTCCGCTGGAGGGTAAATGTTAATCAAATCCATTTTTTTCTTTATTCATGCTTTCCCTTTAATATTCGCAATGATATTCCATTCCACATTAACATTCTCATTTCTCTTTTATAAATAGAAAAATATAGTATGCACACATTGTGTTGACATTTACATTATCTATATGGTCATCACAAGGTTTAGTGGC
>LPNX010915775.1:140572-157362 GCA_001517045.1 Pseudotsuga menziesii | reverse complement strand
TTTTTTTTTTTTTTTTTTTTTTTTTTTTTTTTTTTTTTTTTTTTTTTTGACGTTTCTTTGAACCTTCTGGAGCAATTGCTAGTGTTTAATATAATATAATATCATATTAAAAAACATATAATATTACAACACAACATTATATAATATAAAAAACAACTCCAATTGGTTTCTTTAATGAAACTAATTTCAAGATTAATGGAGTTGTGATATATAAATATCTAATACTCCAAGGACTTATATGAGGAAATGGAGGGTCATTGGTTTGTATTATGACAATTTTGTAGGTCACTGATATAATTTAATGACATGATGGAAAACATCAAGTCTCGCATATTAAGAGATTGTGGCATGGGAGTAGTGAATTCCTATTGGTAACTTGGAAAAGAGGAGGCATTTCACACTTCTAACATCAACCATACCATACAAGGAAAATAATCAACATATAAATTGTAGAGTTATTTGGAAGAGGTTCTATGAAATCAGTAGTGGTGGAGAGTAACATGGTTTTCAATGGAAATTAAGATTAAAAAAAAATGTGACATTGTTCCATGGGATATTCATCTAATCACAAGTAATGGCCATTATATCCACCAATATTTTAACAAAACAATGTTTAACCTCATGGACATCATCAAACTCTAAGGATAAACCTTGGATTACCCTCTTTAGCCATTACTTTGAAGCTAAATTTATCATACTGAAGATCATGGCATAAGATTCTTAAAGTTAAGATATGGCTTGGAAACAATTTATGCTAATGGATAGTCTCGACGTCTGCGTCTCCTTGGATTACTTCCCACCCCTAGTAATTTATTAGAATATGTTCGAGTCAAAACTTACCCAAAGAGTTTGAACTTAACAAAGCAATTCGATGCATGGGAAGCTTGGCCACATTGTACTTTTATTCAAACCATCCTAGTTTAGTAGCCTTCGTTGTAATCTCTTATGTATGCTTGCAATGTGGGTCTTTCCCTAAGAGAATCCAACTATTGTATTTCCATAGAGGCTAATGAGATTACCTCCAACTCTTACTACCCTAGGGTTACCTATAAAGGTACCATCAAAAAATTATTTGAAGCAATCATGTGAGTCTAGTCGAGCTTCCATTTCTGATTACAAGAGATCCAATTTCCATGAGTAATTAGGCTTCAGTTTTAAGTGCAAATGTTAGAATTAAGGAACTCCTGAAGAAGAAGTCTTAAAGCCATAAAGGGTTTTGCAAGCTCGGGTTTTCCAAAAAAAATAAAATTAAGCTCTGAATTATAGATATGTTTGTTAAATATAATCAACAACCAAAAACTTTATTTAAATAATTTTTTCGCTCATGAACTCTCATTCCAATTTCAATATATATAGCTAGGATTAATGAAATTTCCACATCAATATTTAGATAAGGTCTCCTATTTTAAATTCTTTTCCCACAATAGATAATCTCCTCTAATGTCATACTTTATTTTATTTAATGTTTATTGAGAAAAGAAACATATAGAATTTACTATTTTTATACTTATCCCTTTTAAAATAATTAGATTAATTGTGACCCATGGTCATATAATTCATTTTTTTTAATATTGATTTCTCTCTTCACAGTGCAAATGGTGTGACCGTGGCAGTAAATATTCAAAAGGCCAGTAAATTTGGTGGCAAACTTGAACCATATTTAAACTGGAAAATTTTTAGAGGGAACCCAATTTTCCCAATTTTCCCATTTTTCCATATGCATTTCCCCTGATCATTTCATATTGTTAAACTCTAGTATTATTTTTGACTCACCAATGTGATCAAATCAAAGGGCCATTGGATCTATTCAGGAGATCTGTTCACAGGAGGGGCCGAGGCCACACATAGGGATAATTGGAGGACAGGTAATGAGATTTCAGCTCTCTGATGCTTTCATCACTCAATTTGGTAGCTGAATCAAGTTCCTAATAATTATTTGACTCCGTCCATGAGCTCAAATCAAAGGGCCATTGGATCTAATGAGGAGATATGTTCACAGGAGGGGCCTAGGCCACACATAAGGCAAAGTGTAGGACAAGTAATGGAATTTCAGCTCTTTGATGCTTTCGTCGCTCAATTTGGTAGCTGAATTGAGTTCTTGATAATTATTTGACTCTATCCATGTGCGTTTTCTAGGAATTCAACGGCTTAAAATTGATATTTAAGGAAGAGAAGCTTTGCAAACCCTGATTTTGTCTATGCAATCCTTGGCACTCTGTTGAAATCACCATAAATTATGAATATCAAGTATGCAAACCCTGATAAAAGTACAAATATAGAAGAAAATATTCTTCTTCTTGCACGATGGGCTCATTATACTGGTCAAAAGCAAAAACAATATGTCATTAGTATTTATGTCCAAGTTAGGGAACTTCAGCCAAAATGGAAGAAATAAATTTTTTTATGGAAAATTATTACGATGACCTTGTTGCTGATGTTAGGAAAAGACAAGAAGAGATCATTAAAATGGAATGTAGTTGGCTTACAACACTCTAGAAAGATCCCTGATCCCTTTGTCTAAGAAGTTGGGAGTGGGTATTTATTTTTCCAGATTTGTCCAGGACTTTCCATCTGTCCCTATTCCCAAATGGAATGGTCCAGGACTTTTCATCTGTCCCTATTCCCAAATGGAACGGTCCAGGACTTGCACCTTTCCCCAAATGGTATAGGGTGAGACCACCCACTAGGGGCAAAAGGTGATTATGGGGGATTTGAACCTTGGTGGGGTATGAAACATCCCCACTTTACCAATTGTCCATGTTTTTGTTACATTTGTCTGTTTTTCTTTTTAAATCTTATTCGAGAGTAAAGTTGTTTAATGCAGTGTCATCTCATATCTACCAGTGAGTATGATATCTATATGCAAATACAATCCCACAAGTAAATGATATAGTCGAAGGGATGCATGATATCTAGTGATTATAGTCCTAAAGAGAGTGTTGATGGTAACTAATCAACATGAGGACTTGTACCGCAAATCCCTACCCCTGGATTGGCAAAGCTCTAAATCAATATTCTTCCCATCAGACCATCTTTGGCATGTTTCCTATGTTTCTATTATGAAGTTGAACTATTTTGTAACCCACCAACAAGAAGAAGCACCCTTCAGGTAACTGCTTCAACAAGAAGAAACACCCTTCAGGTAACTGCTTGTTTTCATTCTGTTGCAATTCTTATTCAATTGACAACAAGCATGGAGGGTGTTTGTTTTTTATAGCCTTGGAGAATGTAATAACATTTGACAATTAGAAGGCCCTATGAACCAATCCTCTGTTCATTACTCATTTATATCTTTGTTGCAGTTTTTCATTTTTATGATTTCTCACTCAAAGCTAGAGTAATATAAATTTATTTCTCCAAACTCTTTCATGAATTTCAAAGTATTGTTTGCAATACTGTATTGTAACAAACAAAGTCAATGGAATTGTTCAGTCCCTTCGGTCCTTTTTTTTGTCCAATTCAAGCTTAGGGTCAAGACCCTGTTTTTTTCCCAATATGATATTTTATTGATGTATACTAGAGTATATTTTTTAGTATGTTTTATTTTATGCCCAAATATAGTTTGACCCCCAAGAGGAACCCTTCTTGAGTTTCATTTTTTTGTCCAATTCAAGCTTAGGGTCGAGACCCTGTTTTTTTCCCAATATGAAATTTTGCTGATGTATACTAGAGTATATTTTTGAGTATGCTTGATTTTATGCTTGACTATAGTTTGATCCCCAAGAGGAATTCTTCTTGAGTTTCAACCATAAGAGTAACTTGCCAATTTTTTAATCGTGCAATATCTGCTTCTATGGATATAAAGTAGTGAGGGCAGCTCTGCATCGAGGTAAGTTCAGGAAATTTTGATGTTTTTGTGCTGCAATAAATATCAAATTACTATTGTAGCTTCATTATATATCTTTTGTGAGTTACTTTAATAATCTATAAGATATTAAGAACCTAGTCATTTTAGTCAAGTTTACTTTTAACTAACAAAATCATGCCTAAAGCTGCAAATAAATGGATGAATTTTTACTTGAAATTATCTTGATGTAATGGGCAGTGAGTGGTCGTCGTAATTTGTTTATTAATTTTTTTCCTCTAATTACTCTTTTCCCCAATCGTAAAAACAAAGCTCCCAACATTTTTTGAATTATTTATTTCTATGTTGCACCATCTCACATTTTATTACTGATCAGAAATAACATCAAATTTCAATTGTTGGAATAACTTGTAAGTAATTTCTCTTTAACCATACCTTTGCATGAAAGGTAACTCGAGATAACCCAACATCCATATGTTGTTCTAAAAATAGCATCGAAACTTCTTAAATGCGTGTTGAAGGGATAACAACATTCACAAAGGAGGACAATGTATGTGTCACTTAGTTGTTATCTTGAATTCTAAAAATAGCAAAGAAACTTCTTAATTGCACCTCCTTACATGCAAGATAACTTGAGATAACAACTAAGTGACACATGCACCCTCCTGCGTGATTGTTATTATCCCTTTAACTCATGCCCGTTGCTTTTTAAAATGTGCCCTATTGCATGTTGATGGGTCTATCGCTGAACAATACACCATTAGGATTCAGTTCCATAACTTCTGAAGATGGACATGTGGACAACACAATAGTCATTTTGGTAGGTTTTGATACTTGTACCATTACTTATCAAAGAAGGAATATAAATGGAGTTGTCATAGAATGTTATGAATTATTTGTGCTTTTGTAAATCCCCTTTTCATGGAATCGAGTGTAAAATGTTAATATTTATATATACACACACACAAGTAGGATTTTTTAGCATATATATACAGTATCTCCAATATCCTTGTGATCAGTGAAATTCAATGGCATCAAGGCTTGGTTAAAAAAGTATATTTCAAATATATCTACTTGTACATGTATTTTATGATATCTGTCACTACATATAAATTGACTGCAAGCATGGTCCAAATGGATGTTCACTCTTTAGAGTAGAGTATTCCTTAATTATTGGTAAGAAGAAAATCATTTTTAGTAGTTTGAATATTGGCTACAAGCAGCAAATGTGAATTGTATCAGTTATACATTAATGTAACCTATTGATCAGATTTCATTCCAATTTGTCAGCACCATAGTCACGGATAAGTTGCATCACTTACAAGATGATGGTGCCCAGAACAAGAAATTGCATTGTGATGTAAGACGAGAATTGTTATGATTATTGTTTTTGCTCTGATAAATGAAACTCCCACTAATAGTGCAATATATTACAAACTTGTTGACCATGGAGAAGAGCTAGTTTGACACTAATATTTTGTGTATTCACTAAGTTTTTGATTCAGTACCCCAGGTTAACTCCCTTGGTTGTCAGCGGACATATGTTTTTCTATGCCTTATTCGACTTATGAGTGGTGTTTTCTAGGGTCATATTTATTTTGTTAGCACTGGTTTCTTTCCTTTAGGTGACTCTTCTTCCCATCTCTTCAATATTGTTGAAGCTTGAATTATCCTTGATCCTCTAAATTCAAACTCTACGTAGCTCCTCTGCTATTTATCTTTCTAATCATTTATAAGCAGATCATAAAGGTTTTGATTCTAAAGTCTGTATTGATTAGTTCTAACACTGTTTTTGAAATCTATCGTGATTCCCCTAGTATTTTCCAAAGTGGTTAGTTTTTGGATTTTCTTAATATCCTATTGTTTGTTGTTAAAAAGTGGTCATTTTATCTTTCTTATTTTATGAAGATATTTTGTATGGAAAGGTTTGGATTTCTTGTGGTATTTTGGACAACAAAGTAAGTGTGTTCTTTTCATTCCTCACGTAAATTAGCATTGCTTAAAAGCATTATAAATGATGCATAGGCAGTCATGAATGTCTCAAATACCACGCTTACATGGAAATGTAAATCTTTGTTCAAACAAATGAAATGCAGTTATGTTTTTTCCTTAGTGTCATCTTTAAGTCAATGTATGCTCAATTATTTTACTTTTAACTTTGAGCAAAACTATCCCTTCTTTGTTAAATGTGGTAATGCCAGTGCTCTGATTTTATCTTTTCTAGCATGATACAGGACTATGTAAGAGTCTCCTTCAGGAGTATGCACAAAAACTGAGTCTGCCACTTCCTAGTTATTGTTGTAAAAGGTTAGGAAAGATACATTTGCCAACTTTTATATGTATTGTTGAAGTTTTTGGGGTTCAATATAGAGGTGGTGTTGCACACAGTAGAAAAGAAGCAGAAATTAAGGCTGCTCGAACAACATTACTACCACTTCAAGCAAAGGCTTGTGAGTTATAGAAAAATGAAACATATTTACGATATTTGAATTGTTTTTTTTTGCATGTTTCTTTGATGACAACATAGTTTCTTACTAGTAATACAGAGGTCAGTATACTAAATTATGGAAATATTATTTCAGGTGATTCTAATAACGAGGTTTCTATTGCAAATATTTCTACCTCTGAAGCTTCTGTATCAACTAATTTGACTTCGCAGCTTGAATTTTATCCAAGAAAAAGGGGCAGAGAGGTGGAAACGTTGTCTAAAAAGCATGAGAGTGTTAAAACAAAATAGAAGATAAATATTTGTAATACCACTAGTAAGTATGAAATACCAAAAGAAAATAACTCCAGGAAAGATGAAAACAATCGAGCATTGTTAACTGTGGAGGATTCACAGTTGGCACCCTTAAAAGAACCAGAGAAGCATTTCCAACAAGAGTCTTCTGAAATGCAGCAAGACGGATACCAAGTGGAGGGGGGAGTTCCAATTCAAGAAAAAGAACAGGGATGTGAGAAGCTTCAACATGACAAATAAATTCCATGGGAGGTGAATCTGGAGAAAAAGAAAAAAGGAAGGAAAGGAGCCAAGGGTGTGAGAAAAAGGAAGAACTAGAGAAGGAAGAAGACTCGGAATGAAGGGAAACAGAAGAATTTTTCTACAACCCAGGCTACATGTTAGCAATTTGACAAGTTCTGATTAGTTGTTCTTAGTATGTCAAGGTATGATGTGCCTTCCATAACTTCTAAAGATTTAATTTTCTTCTCATAGTGTTCTTGGTACTTGTCTCTTGTCTTGTGCAACTTCATTGTTTTTTGTTCATAAAAAAGAATAGGGAAAACCTGCAGGGGGTAATGTTTATGTTTGTTCCATTAGACGATATATAATTTGCATGGTTACTAGGTTTTTAAACATCTTTATATTCAAGTTATTAAGTATGATATTTTTTGTAACAACTTTTTGGAAAAAAGACCGAGTACCGTTACCACACAAACTAACATCTTAAGATTGAAGCCCTAAAATCAATGATAACATATTGATAATTAAGAGGGAGGCAAATGTTACCACACCTAACCCTCTCTTTCTCTTTAGGCTATATCTTTACTAGCTCAAGGGAAGAGTCCTTAAATAGGATTATTATAGTATAACAAGGAAGGACAAGGTGAAATTGAAGAATAACTTTAGCAAAACAAAATGTTTTCTTTTTTTAGAAAAGATAAATATGATGAAGGGATTGGAGACCAGTGTCTTATCAAATGGGAAAATGGGGTTAACCAAGGATTCAACAAGGGTTCCATAGGAAATATTAGAAAGTGATAGGTTTGATTTTAGGATCAATCAAAGGGGAAATTTCTAGAGCATAAATTTCAAATGCACATTAAGGAGGAAGACTAGCATGGAAGGCATCGAAAAACACATAATCTACAACAACAATTGGGCACCTAAACTACACTTCCAACTGATAGCAACCCACATAAATGATAGAGTCTATTATTTATTACCTCAAATTCATTGACAATTTGAAGATCCATCTATCAACCAAACAAAATAATACGAGAAGCCTTCAATGTAGAACTAGCCTTAGCTATCCATAAGAACAAAGAAATTTTCCAAAAGTCTAATGGGATTTCTCCCCCAATACAAACATGAGAAATTAATGATAATTCCAACCCTCATGTAGGTTGTAGTCCATCTCATTCTACAACAATATATGAATAAAACTAGGCTAAAATACTATATCTAGCCTAGGATAGAGTAAGCAAACCAAAATTCTCCATCAAAACTCTAACAAACCCTAACATACTCCATGGAATCAAGTGTTTAAACCCACAAGTACAATATCCAAGATATAACAAGGCCCAATAAAGAGGGATCCTCCACCAAACGTGGATGAAGACAAGCAGAAACCCTAATGCATGGCCTCCAAAGGCTCTTCCAATGGATAGCGTTTTGACCTCATCAATGGGAAATGAAAGCATCCAAGTAAAAGATGTTTTTAAAGCATTATATGGATGAACCCTAGATTAGGGTTTAACCAACCTCCAAGACCCAACTATCCTTCATAAGGTGTGCAACTAACCCTCGAAAGTGGACATCCAGGTGAGAAGATCCCTAACTAGTGGAATGCTCACAAAGAAGGAATCTACGAGTGCACAAACAACCCTCCAAAAGAAGTATGTTAGCCTCTATATGGAAATATCCTATAAAAGAAGCATATATATTCCAAAAACTTAACACTCTCCCAAAAAGTACCTGAGCAAGTGTGCCAAGGATTCTCCAAAGGGTGACACTCCAAGGGACAAAACCTAATCAGTGCACAATGGCCCATCATAAACAACATAGGCATGAGTCATATTTCCCTCCAAGGTTGAACATTGCACATATAATGGAAAATAATCATGGAAGGAAAACCATTATGTTGAACTCCCTCATCAACATGGAATAGAAATTCTCCAAAACTGGCTAGAGCGAAGAGCATTCCTCTTCAAGGTGGGCACTCCATAAATTAGGGCCTCCAATAAGGAGATAGATCCAGTAAAATCCCAAGAAAACCAAACCTTTTCCATAACAAACACATTATAAGTTTTGTGTCCCATCTTCATCTGGATTAAAGATGATACAGGTCTAGCTTATAGATATGAAAATGCTAGTTATATTTCTATAGCAAATCTCTAGTATACTCCACATCACCCTATCCTTTCCAAATAAGCCTCACATAATGTATAAAGGTGCACACTTACAGGTATCAAAATGGAAAACGCTAATTTGGAGAAGAATAGACCTCATAGCAGTCCCCTGTCTAGGTCTGATACACCCTCGGCACCCCTTTTGAACACTTTTTTATCAACAACTAGCTTTTATTATTGCTACAAGTCCACCTCTAAATGTCTTTATGTGTCCCTTCTGTTTAGATGCAACCATTCCATAAGGAGAAGTATCCATGAATGTTTCTAGATGAATATATCTAGTTTCTTTTTCAACAACAATCTAGATTAAAGAGGTGGGATCAAGCCTTTATTAGCACCATTCAATGGTGGCCCAAGCTAAGAAACTTTCCAGTGGACCTTTCTAGCATGTATTTCCATGAAAACTTCTCATAACATTACATGGATCTGCATAAGAACTTCCCAAGTTTTTTCTTGGAGCAACAATTTGTTTTTTTCATTGAAAACATGAGATTTTGCGGGAAGTATTCCTCATAGTCAAGCCTCACACCATGTACATAAGCACAGGGATGCATTCTACTTCCTATATGCAACCATTTTAATGATTGCTATAATTTTATGATGATTTTACCCTTAGCCAATAATGTTATTAATGCTCTGGATCGAATTCTGGGTGCATATACTTCAGCATCCTATATCATCAATGTGCTTCACATTTGAGGAAATTAATAGGTTCAAATTGAGGTTGATCATTCATTGGTTGTTGGGATACAATAACACTTCAATACCTACCCATTGTACTGATAATTGCATTATTACCTTCATGCTTGTTACTGAGTGAATATGGCAGATTTTAGAAATGAAAACAGTCTTAAGTGCTTGATAGATGCCTTCATTTGGAACCATGTTAATTTCATCTCAATACAACAATCATTTCACCCATATTATCAATTAGAAATAGAGCTAATGATGCTAACCAAGCATTCCAAGGGAATCAATATCAATCCATCCATGCCAAATCATCTCAATCAGCCAAGCATTAATCATGAAATTTCCAAATCAAACCAGCAGAGCAAGTGATGTGCAAGTGGGATGCATTATTTTCATGAAACCATCAATAATCACTATATGAGAGTAAATCAATAGCTAATTTATAAGGAAAAGTATCCCATAGCTACCAACATGTAGATGCATCATGAAAAGCTATCTATCCATAGGCATTAACCCAAATATGTCATGAGAATCAAATGGGCTAAAGCATCAAAATCTTGGGCATCATCAAATTAGGTCATCCCAATTTCCAACAAGATTCAAGTCCCTACTGAAACATGTGGTAAAAATCACAAGAAGACTCTCATTCAAAATGGGGGTAATGAGTACTACAAATTAATTCACAAATGAGAAGGATGTTGCACCCTTTTACAATTGTTTGGCGGGGATTTCTTAAAGTTTAACCCATGGTGTTTACACCTATATTATTGAAAGGGGTGTATAATGTCTCCTTAGAAATTAGTGCTTATGTCTACTACACCTCATTGCAAGAGGGTTAAAAATAATTTTGATCACAAATGTCGAGCTTGATCAACGGTGTTGCAGAAGGGAATCCTAAATGGCCCAGGTCTGAAGTGTCTGAAGGGATAGGAGAGTCCAAGTTAATGATATATTGTCTAATTGTTGTGGCCACCATCAAACACTGGGAACCCTCTAGCATCCACCAAGAAACCTCCAAGGTAGTAATTAGTTTTCAAAATAGCATATTCATGCACATTAGGAACTAGGGAAACAATATAGTTGATTGGCTATCCAATTGGGCAATCTACACCAAAATCTCATTGTTTATCCCTGTGGATGTCATTTTGTCCAAGGAGACCTGGGCCACCATACTGGAGTCAATCATCAGGGAGAATGTTACCAATCCAGTGGAAAACCTCAGCAGAACCGACTCTTAAGTAAATTCCCAAGTCTGTCCCAATGTGTAAAGGGGATCTTCAATCGGTCTGGGTATTTGTTAAGTTGTACTCTTTCTATTCATGCTTTCCTTCTCCCATTTTGTGGATGGATATTAGATCTCTCAATTGGATATCTATCACCACAATCCTCCCAAATCCATAGCATGATGAATCTAAGGTTCCTAATCCACATGAAGCTAGATAGAATTTGTTAAATAAATAACTAGTGCAGGGTCTATTCTCCTCACTATTCTCTCGCTCTGTTGCATAGATTATTGGGAGGTTATCTAATTATCAGCACTTTGGTGTTGCAATAGATGACAATGGAAACTCATCATTGTTCTAATCTCAGTTTTGGTCTCCATAGAGCAACTAGGAATCCCTCTGTTTCTTCCGCATTTCGGCCATTTTGTCTTTGTAAATTTCAGTTTGAGTTCAACACTGGAGTCCTATGCAATAAATCTCCAGATGTCCTTTAAGTTCAGCGAATAGATTGTAGAAGGGAAGCTTTGTGTGAAATTTTCCCTAGCTTCAAGCAAGGATCCAACTCTAGATCCTTATTGAAAAAGTATGTTCGGTTAGGTTAGTAGAAAAGCCTCTTGTGGATGTGGCCCTAACTGCAAGCATAGATCCAACTTCAGGTACTTCACTATTGTATGATCTATCAGTCTTGTTACTATGCCCGATTATGTAGTAGATAGTTTTTTAAACCAAAAATACAAATTCCTGAGCTTGGTACAAAAACAAAGAAATGCCAAAAGGAAAGAAAAAACTAATTCCTTCTAGAATCTAAACAACATGCTACCACAATTTATAGTTAAGCTACAAATGATTAAAGTGATATTTATACATTGCAATTTTAGATGCAAGTAACATTTTTTGATCCCATGCACTATTACATTAAGTAATATTTTGGCCAATCTACACTTATCCATCCCCCACTTTTTTTGCTTGTGAAAGACAGTCAACTGAGATAGGCTAATAGTCCTAGAAAACAATGACAGAATTGCATCTCATTCTGTCAGTAATCTATCAATATGGATAACAATTCTCAAATATGACGCAAAATCTGGGATAGGAATTTAAGTTGTTTGAACTCTGAGTGTTTGGGATATTTATTCATAATAGAAATTTAGTAAAGAAGAGTCTTATTGTTGCACTACAATTAAACATTTTCAAGCATAGGCTTTGATCATCATTAGTAGCTTTCTGTATAACACGGCCCTTGCAAATAACTACTCTGATCTCTCCAATAGTATTTATCTATAAAGGCATTTGATGCATGTGATGTTTAAAGGGGGTTGATAGAAGTAACAAGATTGTATCAATGTCCATTGATGACCAAGTAAAATATCTCTAGGCTAAGTATAAACACAATGACTATATTATAGAACAATGAACTTTAATATGACTGTAAGATAGAGCATTATCAAGGATGATCTATGGAGAATGGTATATTATATATGGCTATGAGGGTATCCTTAGAAGGATGGGATGGGAATCAAGTATCATCTTGTAGGGAAGATGTGACTCTCAACAAATATGTTGTCAGAATCCTATATCCAGGTGCAAAGAAAGTGTTCTCCTGTAGGATCCCTGAAGCGTGTCACAATGGCCCTAGAAATTCACCAATGAATGTTGCATCTAGGTCAATTGTATAATGGAAACCTTTTGGTTGGTTTCTTTAACATTTCTACTATGTATGTTTATTTTCATTTCTAGCAATGTTTTTTTGGTTATAGTTTTTTGTTGTAAGTCAATTTTCTTAGCAGAATATAAATAACAAAGATATAGCGGCACTATACTCTAAGATAAATTAAACACAATGACTACAATATAGAATAAAGAACATTAATATGACTGTAAGAGAGATGCCATGAAATAAGATGAAGCCAAAAAATTAAATTATTCAAGGATGTCCTATGGAGAAGGATATGTGGCTTTGAGGGTATCCTTAGAAACCTAGGATGGGATTCAAGTAGCTTATTGTAGGGAATATGTAAATCTATTAAAATATGATGTTTGAATCCTATCTACAGGTGCAAAGAAACTTTTAAAGTGATCTCCTTGTAGGATCCTTGAAGTGTGTCACAATGGTCCTAGAAATTCACCAATGAATACCTCGTATGGGCTAATTGTCTGATGGAAACCTGTTCGTCATTTTCTTTAACAGTTCTACTAGTGCAGTTTTTTATTGATAGCTATGTTTTTTTAGTTATAATTTTGTGTTGCAAGGAATTTTTAGCAGAATATAAATAATAAAGATACGCTAGCACAAGGATCACTTTCAAACACGAGTCAACATAAGAATTTGTTTTCTTTAGAGATTATATCCTTTTGGCGGAGCATCACATCATGCTATTGACTATGCAAAATATAGCCTTGTTGGTGAGGTAAGCTTGATATCTGTTATTTTTCAGTATAGTAAACAAGCAGCTCATTTTATTTTTGCTTACTGTTGGAAAATTAATGATGAAAATTGACAAGCATTAGAGTGAAGAATGAATATCTTGCATGTGGATCATTTCTGCATTCATAGTGACTTATAAGAATCCTATATATTCGGTATTTTTCTCTACATTAACTTATTTGTCAATGTATTTTTAGTTAGAACTTGAAATCTCTTACATATGGATGTGGATACCATATCAAAAGACGAAACTGATGTCTTCAACAAGATCCACAGTATCCCCTTCCATTCTCTACTAGCCAATGGTCTCTTGTTAGCCATGGTATTTACCTATCCTCCCTAGAATTGATTGTCATGGATTGACCAAGCACAACAAAATATAGAAAGGCTGCAAGATTACACTCACATTCTAATACCTATAATGTGTTTTTTCTAAACCACTCTACAATATTAGGATCTAGGTGAAACTCTACCACCTATTCTACATGATGACTTGCATTGATTTAGAGGCCAAAGCAGGATCCCTCTGGATGATAGATCTCATTTTCCTCTTGCTCAAATTCTGTCCTTTTTTGTTGAAATATTTTTTCAAGCTTCAGTTCTTTTTGTTGGTTTATGTGTGAGGACTTTTTGTTTTGATCTTGTTAATTGGTTAGGTTAGAGGCTTGAGTTAGATTAGGGTTTTAGCTTGATTATTGGGATGGTTTGGTTAAATACTAGCTAGTAGCTTGCTAAGGGTCTGTTTTTTTTAGGTAATAATGAAAATGGAAATGGGGATGTTCATCCATCCTTTGTATGTCATTCCTTTGTGTGTTGTACAGTGGCATGATCATAATCAAGCAAACTGAGTGTCTTCCTATGTGGCATAATATTCTTCTTTTTAACTGCCAACTTGAGGTCAATTGGATGCATAATTATATGTTTCAGATTCTAACTGTGAATTTCCAAGCATACATATACATTATCTTAATTACATCATAGGATTTGAAGTGGTTAGCATATATCTAAAGAAGGTCATAGCCATACAATTTGAAGTTGTTAGCATATGATTTGAAGTGGTTAGCATATATCTAAATAAGGTCATACTTGTTTAAACTATTTTTTTAGGTCTCTCGAGTCAAAAATAATGTTGGGATTATTAGTCTTTTCTTAGAATTACTAAATGATGCAATATTGGTGTTAATATTTCCCCTTTCCCCAATTCTTAAAGGGTTCTTGTAACGTCCCTGACCCTCCGATCGACGAAGAGGACACTACCATACCATTAACTATCCGAGAAACTAACCCCATGAACATACACACATCAAAACTGAAATGCTTTGAAGTAAAACATGAATACATTGTTACCATACAGCGGAAGCAAAACCATACATTCAAGCAGTCAACATGTTCATCATTTTCATTAAACAACAAAATACAGATTGCAGAGATGAGATAGTCAAGAATACTTATCTTATGAAGAATTCATCCCGCAACCAGCTACGCCGCTGCAACGTTCCACCCAACCATAGGCCAGTGTGCTCCTTAATCTCTCAGCAACATTGCACCTCCGAGTTGGGCATGATTCCCCAAGGGATAAGAACTAAGCAGGCTCACACATAGCCAAAGGTACACAAATCATCCAAGCCAAAACAGTTGGGTTTATCAGGCCATCAGGAAGCTAGGAAAAGTTGAATGCTAAGCTAGTGGGCTCATTGAAGAGCTAAGGACACCTACACCAAAACTAGCCTAATTTCTAGGACACCCACACACACCCAACACAAGGAATCAGTCCCTTCTCTGCTACACAGTCCCTTAGGCCCTGACTTCCCTTCCAGTGCTATTCAGGGGTTGTGGAGAAGAAATACAGCCCTCTAGCTCTATCTATGAGGCTCCCAAACACACCAGGTTTATCAAGCATACCAAACCTTCATTCCCACTCCAATACAGTCCAAAGACCAACCACTTCATACACACGGCAAGGTCAAGAAATTCACAGCTCTGTGAAAGAAAAAGGGAAACATGACGGCAACCAAGAATGGTGAACGCAGCTCCGACTAAGCAAAGTGATTTTAGAGTTGTTCTTGGCCCTAACGTGGCCAAAACAACTCAGCAGCAACCCACCCACACATGGGGAAAACAACAGCCCCGATCTCACCACTGAAGTAATAGGAAATACACAGCCCAAATTTGGAAGAGGAGATTAGACTCTCAGTATGGATAGGGGAACGTATACACAAAACCACAAATCCGGTAAGGAAAATGCACACACACGGCCCAGAATTAGAAGACAAAGACTGAACCAGTCGTTGCATGCACGTGTGAAACTGAGTGACTGCGTGAGAGAAAATCCCAACCTGCGCGCGAGGAGAAAAATGACTATCTCTGCGTGAGGATGGGAAATCCTGCAAAAATGGGGTCATCCCCTCTCTTCCTGCCCACGTGAGGGTGAACGAGTCTGCTAGTGGAGAGTGCATGTGGGAAAGGACTGATAGTCTTGCCACACACCACTGCTCAGCAATAACTGCCCAACTAACAATAGAGGTTTTTAATTTGGTAGTTGACTGATTGAGACAAGGAAAGGTAAGTAAGTCAAAAAGGTGGGTGACAGCTAAAAGGGTTTATCAATTGACACTTGGCTTTTCCTCATTGGCCCAAAGTTTAATAATTCCCCCTCCTTATCCTTAGGAAAAATCATGCCCTTTTCATCATGGTTCCATTGACATAGCTGGTTGGGGTTTATTTTAATTAAAATGCATATTTACATGATGCCAAAATTATAATGTGTCGGATATCACGATATACCATCGACAACGATTTTAATCGCCAGAACATTAACGCTAAATCGATGGTGGGGATTTTGCCTTTAGCTCCACACCACAATTAATTACCATATATACATCATATACATTCAATGCAAACGGGGTCAAAGCCAGGGTGTTATGGTTTTAGCTCAATGGTAAAGCGCCTGCTTTACAAGCAGGAGGTTGAAGGTTCAATTCCTTCGTTCCCTAATGATATTGCAATATTGATGTTTTAAATAAAATATATTTTATTATGATTTATTATGGCTACGAGGGGGGTTCTAAACTGACTTCATATGTCACTACGAGGGGGGTTCAAAACTGCCCTTGTATGTTACAACGAGGGGGGTCCAAAACCCCCCCTGTAAGTTTATATGAGGGGGGTTCATAACCGCCCCCAAAGGTTTGTAAAGAGTTTTAGGGGGGGTTTCGAACCACCTCCATAGGCACCTAAGATGGGGGTTTATAACCTCCCCCAAATCTTTGTAAAGAGTTTTAGGGAGGGTTTCGAACCGCCTCTATAGGTACCTACGAGGTGGTTTATAACCTCCCCCAAAGGTTTGTAAAGAGTTTAAGGGGGGGGGTTGAACCTCCTCTATAGGTACCTATGAGGGGGGTTTAAAACCACCTCCAAATTTTTGTGATAAATACTTTTAAGGGGGGTTTTGAACTTCCCCCATAAGTACCTATGAGGGGGGTTTATAACTGCCCTTAAAATTCACTTTTTTTGGTGG
>LPNX010915775.1:130045-140464 GCA_001517045.1 Pseudotsuga menziesii | reverse complement strand
GGGGGGGGTGTTAGAATCACCCCCAAAATTCCAAAAGTGACTTTTGGGGGGCTTTAGAACCGCCCCCAAAAGTCACTTTTAGGGGCGGTTTTGGGGGGGGTTTAGAACCACCCCTAAAAGTCAAAACTTCTAGCTTATGTGCTATTAGGGGCGGTTTTGTAAAGACCGCCCCCAAAAGTGACTTTTGGAGGAGGAAAACAACCACCCCTAAAACTCAAATTTGTTGCAGTGGTATCTTCGTCCTGGTGGTTCAGTGAACAAGATCGGGGGTCCTAAAGCAAATAATATTGGCTGCTTTCAGGAGATGATTGGGAGGAACGGTCTTCTTTGGGTGTTTGTCCACTTCAAAAGTTAACAAGTTCTATATCGTTCTGGTTATTATCTTTAAAATTATTTTATATTATATCCGGAGGATTTTATGAATGTTAAAAGCTTCCCCAAAACTATTATTTGTTTCTATAATAAAGTAGGAAAATATTTGTATTTCCTATAAAATTATCAGTTAATGAATGATACTATTTACACAGAATTTCATAGTAGAATTAGTAGGCTATCTTATATTTCTTATTTAGAAACAGTATCATTTTTCTATATATAGTTTCACATGCTAATAAGTAGTATACATAGATAAATAATAATTAGCATTACTGCATCTTTTCTTATAAAGTCACACAGAAATAACAAGGGTTTTAAATAGAGTTATCATAGTTTTAACCTAACAATGAATTCTTTTTATAGCTAGGGATTATCATAACTAAACACCATAAATTTATTAATCTTCCAAAACAATGGATCTAGGTTCAAGACCCATAAAAATAAAAATGTATATATATGAATATTACATGTATAAATCTCTTACAGCCAAAAGGCGTAATAATACTAAATTAATCAGTATCTTTTGCATACAGCCGAAAAGGCTTAATGCCTTTCATAATTTATGCAAGTATCTACTTCACATAGCCGAAAGGCTTGAAGTTTAAATAATTACCTAAAAAAAATTCACAAGGTTGAAAGTCCTATCCTTTACAAAGAAAAACAATTTAGGGTAGAAACCTGTAAGATTTCCAACCACACATTTTCTTCCATATATTTTTAATAAACAAAAACTTATAGTAAAAATCCCTAAGCATCAACAAAGGAAATGCCTTAATCAAATCTAAGATTTTTAACATGAAATAAGGGTTTGTGTAACAAATATAAAATACAATATTAATTAGACTATTAGGTTGCTAGTGAAAGGGTGTAACCCTTCACTATGTTGGCTCAATCCATATAAAAGGAGAGCTTATTGTACATTTTATCCATCATCCAATATATTATTATTATTCATATTCATTATTACAATGATAGTCAGATTCGACTAACGGACAACCAGATTCGGTTGCTCCATTTGGTATCAGAGTGGATTCGCTCCTTCGGCCTGAGCTCGGATTCAGCTCATCCTCCCATACATTTTCACTCCACTTCCCATGACTACTCTGCTCCACTCCCCTCTCTCCCCAAGGCTGCTCCTCCTTTCTCCATTCACTTTTCCGTAGCACTCATATTCCCTCGTGCTTGCATAGCTCCTCACGCTTCCACTACTCCATCATCGCTCTCCCCCATATTCCCTCCATTCCACCCCTCCATCCACCCTGTGCCCTCCATTCCCCCAACCGCACACTCACCTCCTCTGTAGGCCTCTCTCCTTGTCATCTTCCTATCCACCGTGCCATCCTTCCACCTTCATCCATGCCCTATCTACCTGATGCGCCTCCCTCCCCTTCAAGTCTCTTGTCCATGTCCACCTGCATGCTACCCCTGCTGCGCGTTGCCAACTGCACACCAACATACATCTGCACGTTGCAACTGCCTGCTCTCTGCTCCTCTATGCATCCACTGCCTCCTACCTGCTTCTGCGTGCCATCTTCCTCTCAACACCATTCTTTCCCGCGCACCAACCCCTACGACCTCCCATTCCACGTTCTCCCTTCTCTCATGCGTGTTCTCCATCCTCTGCGCGCATTTCTCCTCCACGTGAACCCTAACCTGCAACCAAAATAATAACCTAACAATATTAATAAAAAAATAGCATATTATATATAATAATAATAAATTATTATTATATTATAATATTTATTTAAAAAAAAACTATATAACAAATATTATATATATAGTAAAAAATCAAATATTATATTTTTTTATTATAATATTTGTTTAAAAAAATTAAAATAAAAACTATATACAAAATATAGTTTATGAAAAATATAATAATATTAATATTAATTAATTAATTAATTAATATATTATTATTCAATTTCACCTCAAAAGCCAAAAGAGCGCTGAAATACACACCTCCGTATACAAGGTCCAAGACCATGGAGGAACTGAAAGAGAAGATCAAAAAAATGGAGAAGGACATAAAGTCCCTTGTCGCTAACCAAGAAGGCTTGAAGGAAAAGATGCAAAATAACAACACCTTACTCAAAAACGATCTTATTTTGGTACTAGAAAGAAGGCTCGACGACAAACTTGACATCCTGAACGAAAAACAAAAAGACGTGGATGACAAAATCAATACCATAATGCAAAACATAAACACCTTAACACAGAACATGAGCACCATGACACAGAACCATAATACATTAATCGAGATGTTACAAAGGCTCATACCCAGTCCGGGCCACGTCAACGGTCCACACATGCTAGATGCCTCATTTCATGTTGCCACCCAAGAAACACTCACAAAGAATCAAGAAAAATTGCAAAAAGAAATAAAGATTAACAATGCGACGCTTAAGCAAGAGATAGAAACACAAGTACTGCCAAATATGGAGGCACAATTAAACAGAAAAATAGACGCTATAAGTAAAATAGTGGAGAAAAGAAAAACTAAAATTCATCGCCAACAATGAAGCAATTCAGATATATCACTTTCATCATCCAGTAGTTCCGAGCCACCATCAAACCATAAGGAAAAAGGAAATCAACGTCGTCCTTACAAAGTGCACCCACCTAAGGTAAAAATAGAGTTGTTGAAATACAATGGGAGTGAAGACCAAGGCGTTGCTTTGTTAAACAAAGCAGAAGAATACTTCAACATTTACAACATTCAATCTGAGGAGGAGAAGGTGAAATATGCGTCAATGCATATGGAAGGGTATGCCTATAATTGGTACTTATGGTGGAAGAGAGATAATTTTACCTACACCTATAACTTGTTCAAAAATGATTTTTTTAATAGGTTTCAAGGAATCAAAGAAGATGATTTTTTCAGTAAACTTACCAAACTACACCAAGTCGAAAAGGTTGAGGAATTCACTCATCAATGGGAATCCTTATCAACACGAGTATTTGGGTTGTCTGACAAGCAAAGACTCGAAACCTATTTAGGAGGTCTTAAACCACACCTCCAAAAAGAGTTAAAGTTACATGACATACCTAACGTAGAAGTAGCCAGACGTAAAGCAAAAGTTGTAGAAGGCAAATTGGAAGGAATAAAAACAAAAGGCGATAGCCATTATCAACAAGAAAAAGAGACACAATGTAGGTACTGTGCAGATACTTGGTCTCCCGGCCCTCAATGCCACAAACCTCAATCATATGCCTACGAAATCGAAAATAAATCAAAGTCATCTAATGGTTACTCTGATAATAAAAAGAAAAAGAAGAGAAACATATGTCGTTGATGCGGTTATGATTGGACCCCTGATCATAAATGTAGGAACAATGAGACAATACAGTGCAAAATCATCAATGGAAAGGAAGTGCAAGTCTCTGCACAAGAGACCTCGTCCGATTCTAATACCGACACTGAGTCAGAATAAAGAACGACACTAGGAAAATACTTAAGCTTTGAGGACAAAGCTTCCTTAAAGGGAGTGGCAATGTAACAAATATAAAATACAATATTAATTAGACTATTAGGTTACTAGTGAAAGGGAGTAACCCTTCACTATGTTGGCTCAAGCCATATAAAAGGCGAGCTTATTGTACATTTTATCCATCATCCAATATATTATTATTATTCATATTCATTATTACAATGATAGTCGGATTCGACTAACGGACAACCAGATTCGATTGCTCCAATTTGAGGCCTATAAGGCTACTTTTTCTTCCAAGTAATTTACTTTATAACTAAAACTTACAGACAAGCACCCTAGGATCGAGCAATAAATAAAAATGCCATAACCAAAACCATATTGGAAATAATGCAGTAAACATTTTACAGCGCAGTGCTTTTAAACATTATGGCATTGATACATAGTAATATTAAACATTTTATAACCAGCTGGGCTGTAAATTCTTCAATAACCAGAATGGCATAGATGCAACACGATAACTGTAAACAAAATATTATTTTACACGGAGAAGTTCCAAAAACTATGGACAATGCAATGTCTTTCACATAATATTTAAAACAATATATATCAGTTACAGAGCAAGACGAAGGTTCCAACCAATATTTAAGACAAAATCACAGTATAGTTGCAATAAAACCCTATTAAAATATTACAGTAAATATTCTTAAGAAACTGCATTACAATTCCCACACAAACTCCATGGTCTGTAGCTAAAAGGGGAAATCTTAAATCATAAACCCTATCACAGCCCAAGGGCTTATAAAAATTACAGTATATCTCTGCCATCTAACGAGAATATTTACTAGCAAGTGGAGGAGGCTTATTAAACCCTTGAAACTCCAAAACAAAACCAGAACCAAAAAAAAAAACCATGTGTCATCTTTTCCATGTCGTCAAGGACCATAGGGTTCAGGGATTTAGGTCTTACCAGAAACCTTTCAACGTCGGTACCCTTGACCCGTGCCCACTTCCAAGCCAAGAAACAACTGTCGAAACCTCCTACCATATAAACAAGGGATAGAGTTTAAAAACCTTGACTTAATAAAATTCATTTGCATTAAAATTACATCAAACAGAATTCTAACAGTAATAAAAAAAATAAATTACTTACCCGCAGACTTGAAAACCTATGCGAAGAAACTGGTGGCAATGGATCTAATAAGGTCAAGACCATGGATATTAATGGTTCAATAAGCACTGCATAGGCCAAGAGGCAACAAAGGTGGTGTAGTAATAGAGTCATCTCAATATTCGAATGAAGGGTAGCGTGGTCATGTGAATACCATTATTGGAAGGGTCGAGAGCCTTCAGCTCTCTCCACCAGTCCCACAACACAACAGAGTATGTGAAGGATAAACCCTATGGTATTTTGTTAGGGTTTTAAACCCTTTTACAAATGGAAGGCACCACAAAACCCTTTCACATGGGAACCTTGATTTTTTACACCTATCTCCACTTGGTTAAATCTTTTCACTCCCCATAGTTTAGAACCATTTTTTATAGTAAGATAAAACCATGGTATAACTATGCTAAACTATGTCAGTCACCTCTTGGAACTCTTTGATGTTTTCTTATCCCTTTTTCCATGTTAAGTTTCACCTTGGTGCTTGTCATCTTAGGTCATTAGCTGTTAGGCTTGCAAAGGATGGAACTAATCCCTTTTGATGAGAACACATGTAATAAAAACAATTTTAATGCGCTAGCTTATAAATATAAGTAAGACCTAAAAACCCTATAACCCTATAGTTGAAGTAGGTTTTATAATAGGAGTGCTAAAGCATTAAAAACATGACTAATCCATCCTTATGGTAAAATAGGATAAGCAACAAACTGAAACATGCGACAAGTCAAGTATGGCATAATAGTTTTTGGAAGCAAGTAAATTATCATAAAGGAACTGTATTCTAGTATAGTGCCATATAAATACATTTATGGAGTAACATATTTCAAATTTTTACGTATCATTTTTATAGATATTTTTATAGGATTGTTAATAGAATTTAGGATTTATAATTTTTAGCTATAAGTTATTGTGAAGCGAGGAATACTCCGTAACAAATTTTCTTTTTCTTATGAAATTTTGGAGTTGTTACATTATTGATGGAGAGGCCATTCATACCTCTCATGGGATATTAATGGATTTTTATCTTCAGGTCGAAGTTCCATACAGTCGAATTCTTATCTATATCCCCCTTCTCTCATTCCTTCATCTCCATTCCCCCACACTCCCTGATGGCGCACTTGTTGGAGTTGTGCTTGCGCTTTGCTGAGTATAGTTGATTCCCAAGATTTTATACATTATTTATGGCTTTGTAATATCATTTCCATATGATCTGTAATAAATACATGTGTGAAAGGCTTGCATTACCATGCTCTTGAATAACTAGTTTTCATGGATTTGGCTTCAATATTGAAGTAGCTTTATATGAGATTTGTATGCGGAATTTTCTATGAGTTTGATGATGTTGGGGAAGAGATATATTATTTAATACTCTTTAATTTCATTCCCATATTCTATTCATCTCAAAATCCAAGAAACTCCTATGTGAAAAGCTTGCATTCTCATGCCTTGTATCACTAGTTTTCATGGATTTTAGCTTCAATCTTGAAGTAGTTTTATACCAGATTTGTATGAAGGATATTCAATGATTTTGATGATTTTTGGAAATATATATGTGATTTATTAATCTATAATTTCATGTACTTATTCTCTTTGGATCGAAATCCAATAAACTCATGTGTGAAAAGCTTGCATTCCCATAACATTGAGTCACTAGTTCCCATGATTTTGGCTTCAATCTTAAAGGAGTCTTGTATAAAATTTGTATGATGCGTTTTATCTGATTTTGATGATGTTTTTATAGACATATATGATGTGTTATTCTGTAATTTCATGTCCCTATGCTCTGTGGGTCAAAATCCAAGAAATCCATATGTGAAACTCTTGCAATCCCATGCTACTAATTCACTAGTTTTCATGTATTTGACTCCCATACTAAATGAGTTATATACCAAACTTGTATAAAGGGATTTATCTGGTGTTTAATAATTTTTGGGAATAAATTTGTATTATGTATATGTTCCCTATATTTCACATCCTGATATGAACCCTAGACGCTACCTATCATATGTCAAAATCGAGCTAGTTATGCAATTTCACTTAAAGTTATCAAATGAATGTGGAACTCTATAACCCATTTGTAGAAATAATATCCATGTTTAATGGAATTCCATGATGTCTTATATCATTCCCCATACTCTTCTTAAAATTTTGGGAGGTTCATACATGATTTGGGAAGCCCATTTGGCCTACACCCTAGGGGGGATTTGATCACAATTTCCTAGTAATTTTGGCCTTTTTGTCATCATCCATAAAACACCTTGGGATGTTTTAAGACTCACCATACCATTTCCTTTCAAATTCGGGACCATTTGGTGAAAGTTGGAACCCTCTAGAGTCACGACTAGTTATGCTTAAATTTTTCCTGAATTGCACTTTTCTCCAAAATTCCAAAAAAGGGGCATTATAGTGGTATAAGAGCATGTTCTTAGAACCTATTGAATTTATGGATGATATATATTAATTTAATAAACTCATTAATTCATATTTTGATGATACAACCAAGTAGCTTATGCAAGGTAATTTCATGTCTTTGATTTTTGATAGAAACAATTTGGTTGAGCTTAATGAATGGTTACATGAAGCATACTTGAATAATAATGAGGATGTTCATAATATCAAAATTCAAAATGAACAACTTCTTGAGAGGTTGCAAGATACTTGTTCTTCCTCTTATGTTTCCGATTGTCATATGGTATATTGCTTGGAGGATTCTCATGACATGATGGATCATGAGAAACATTAAAAAATGCAAGTTCTTGATGTGTTTGAAGATGATCTTGATGAGTTCCAATCACTTTTTGTGGTGGAAGAGGAACTTGAATTGCCTCTTGAAAATGGTTTTAAACACTTTTTGAAGAAGTGCATGATTCCACCACCTTGGAACCAACCCATGATGAACATTTTTCATTTTTAAGGGGGGTGCATAATCCTACCCCTATGGATCCTTCACATGATGAAAATTTGTCACTTTCTGATCATTTTGGTGAGTTGTTTCTGTTAGAATAATCCATCGGGATTATTGTAAATAAATAATAAATAGGAATATGAATAGATAGGAAGGTGAAAAGGCTGGTTCTCAACCGCCATTGTAATGTATAAATATTTGCTTTGGTAAGGGAATAATATTGATCAGGAGTTATTACCAACAAGTGGTATCAGAGCAGGGCTGTCTGCCATAACTCCTGCTGCATTTCTGCCCATTCCTGGCATTCTGCTTGCCAGTCCATTGCCAGACTGTTCCATCAGTCTGCCAGTGGAGTCGCATGCAATGTATGCGTTACTCCATCTGCCTGAGTTTATTCTTTGCTAGAAAGATTGTGGTATACCTAACCCTAATTTTTTTGTGAGTGAGATAGAAGCTGCACTCTCATTTGGAACTATGGCCTCCACCTGTCGTCACTCCCTCAATTCTCTGTGTTTTTTTTGTGATTATCTGCATCTCGTCACTCTCTTATCCTGAAACATTTTTATCACTATCTGCGAGAGGTTCTAGACGCCATTGAAGGGCAACATAAAGTTCCTTTGGTATCTTCCACTGTGCCTAAAACCCTAATTTGTAATCAGGCTCTCTCTTCCTCCAGTTTTGTGCTGCGATATTGTGGCGGTACCTCTCCTCTGTAATTTAATGAAGAGACTGATACATATGTTGAAGATGGCGCGTGTGCTCTCTCTATATTAGCGTGCCATTACAGAGTTACGTGGTATAATGTATGCTGAAGGCTGCGTGACTATCTAAGAGCTGCTTGGAGCTATGGACTGGTGATTTCATACTGTGTTGATATAAAGATTGCGTGGAGTCTGATAATATACTGCGTTGATAATATACTGGTGATTGCGTTGATAATATACTGCATTGATATAAAGACTGCGTCTGATAATATACTGCGTTGATAATATACTGGTGATTGTGTTGATATATACTGGTGATTGTGCTGCATGACTCCTACACAACACAGTGCAATGTATATTGCTAGAATGCTGGAACTACTGTGAGCTGAACCCTAATTTTTTTGCAGACCGGTGATTTCGAGCCTTGTAAAGGTGTAAGCTGGTGATTTGACGGTGAAAACTGATTATTTTCAGTGTTTTTTTGGTAAAGATTCCTCCTAGAACTGTTGCTGCGACCTGGAGACTGCCTGGTGGGGTGAGAGAGGCGACTCTCTGATGTGTTGTATGCTGCCTGAAAACTGGTGCCTGCGTTGAAGGATGCCTGAAAACCGGTGCCCGTTATGAGGAGTCTGTACATTGTTTTGTGGAGATGCGTTGAGATGAAACCCTAATTCTGGCTGGTTGAGCTGTGATTTCATGAATCTAAAGACTGATATATATATATCTATTACGTTGGAGCTCTGCGTTGAATAGCACAGTTGCTTGAATATTTTGATCGATTTTGATATATTGTGATATTTTTGAAGTAAACCCTAATTTTCTGAGCTAACACGGTGGAGACTGCGCTGGAAAAATAATCTCTGCTGTGAGCTAGTGAAGTCTTGTTGATGGTCGTTCACTTGTGGTGATTGCTTTCAAATTCCTTGCTGGTTAAGAGCTACGTCTTTGGTGAATGGTGATAGCAGTAAAGTTGCTACCCAAACTAATTTATTTTGCTTCCCATTTACATTGTTGTGTAATACATTACAATGTGAAGCATTAAGCTTGCGTTGGAGTAAAGTTTGCATTCTTGAAGGCTGTGGAATCCTTTTTTAAGACTGCTACCACCATGGAAAGTGCTAGGGTCCCTCTCCATAGTTGAGAGTTGTGCATGGAGCTTCCTTGAAGACTGTCTGGTGTGACTGTGTTGTGAAGACTGTGAAGACACATTGCTGGTACTCTCTATCAGAGTGACGCAACAGAACCCTGGTGTGGTATGTGTTGAAGACTGAAGTATTGGAGACTGAAGAATTGCTATAAGATCTGGCTGAATTGATTGAATTATATCTGATATATATATGCTGACTAATATATGCTCTCTGATATATTGTGATTATGTGCTGCACTTCACATCCTGAAGTGAATTATAATGCTTGCTGCATTAATGCTGACTGATATATCATACTGATATATGCATTGAAGGCTGTAAGAAGTATTTTAATATTGCTTTTGTCCACTTCCTGAAATGATTTCTTCTCCCTGAATTGCTGCAAATTGAAGCTGCGATACTGTCATTGTATCACTTTAAAACCTGAAGTTGAGATTGTAAATCACCTTGGCAGAGACTGTAGACATGCAAGGCTATTATTTTTTTTCTATTTCTCTTTGTCATATCAAGTTTATTACTGTAAATTACACTAACAGTTGTAAAGATGCACTCTTTGGCATCTAGTATTGGTGCTGCCCTTGCTGGCAAAGACCAATCCAAAGACCCTTCCAAGGGAGATTGCAGCAAGAGAGGACGAGGAAGAAGAAATTTCAGAGGAAGAGGGGGCAGAAGCAAAATATCAGATTTGCATTACA
>LPNX010915775.1:63140-127757 GCA_001517045.1 Pseudotsuga menziesii | reverse complement strand
TGAATAGATAGGAAGGTGAAAAGGCTGGTTCTCAACCGCCATTGTAATGTATAAATATTTTCTTTGGTAAGGGAATAATATTGATCGGGAGTTATTACCAACAGTTTCTTTCTCCTACATCCTACACTTCCAAATTTTGCAGCATTCATCCTAATGAAGTATGGGTGAAAGGTTTTTCTTATAGTGCAACATGAAGAGTATGGAATTTATATCTCTCTTTTTTATGATAACATGATTAGAGAACCATCTTATTTACATTTTCATAAGCATTCCTTGTTACATTATGATGATACACATCTACATGGGTGCACCTATGATGTTCACTTGATTCACTTGGAGACTCATGATTTTCCTTGCTCCTTGTCTAGTCCATTTCATGTTGGAGGAACTTCATCCCACACTTGGGTGAACAGATATATGATTGAGGATCATTATTATTGGCAGCAACATCCTCTATTATTTCATGATGATATACATATTCGTGGGTGTATTGATGATACTTCCTTGAGCCACTTTAATTCTTCATGTTTTCTTTTCTCCTTATTTGGTTCAGATTTTGGTGGAGGTTCTTCATTCACTTCTTGGATGAAAGAACACATGGCTGATTATTATTTTGATGTGTCTTACATTATTTTCGATCATCATTATAGGACATGGGATCCTCACCTATGTCATTGGATCATATTTGATATAATACTTGATGCTTGTGTGTATGGGCCACATAATGATCTACTCACTTGGATGTACAAGCACTTTCATGATTCTTTGATGAGGTACCTTCTTGATGTACATTTGTATGATGTTTTTATGTACTTTCATGATCTATATTTTCTACTCATGATGTTTGGAAGGGTGCAATACAAGCAATGGTATCTTGCAATTGCTTTGTTTCATCTCACTTGGAGTAGTAGTTCGATTGTTAGTTTGAGAAAGAAAACCAACCTTCAGTTGTTTGAGTTCATATTTGCAGAGCAGTGTTCCATTTTCCTATGTGGGAGACCTTTTGGGAGATGGATTCCATTTTTACATGCTTGGTGTTCATGGAATTTCATCATAGACATTTCACACCGTGCATGTATCAGGATCATATGGGACCCTTGGATCATTTTTTGTCTCCTTGGTTTCAATTTTGGGGGGCAACAAGCATAATTGGAGATTTAGTCACCACTTGAGAAGATGATAGTAATAAGAGTAGTGCAACAACAAGCATGGTGGTTCCTCTCTAAAATTTTCTTGGAATCTTAAGAAACTCAAAGTTTGGCAACTCGATACCAACTTCAAATAATTATACAGAAGAAAAAAGGGGTGAAAGTTCATAAAAGGTTTCCAAAATATGGAGGTAAAGATTATTTGTGCAAATTTGGTTTTTATGGATTCGATTTATCCTTTTGGTGTTAGTGGTGATGTTACAAGATATATCAATATGCATAATCCACATATCTTTACTTTTGGGAAGATGAAATTGTAGTACATGAGTGCCACTACAAAAATTGTAGCTAAAGAAAATTAATGAGAAGAACCATAAGAGAGCACTTGGTGCAAAGGAAGGAATACCAAATCAGGATTCCACTTATGAATATGAACAAATTTTGCAGCATTGTTAACACTAAAAAGTGTTCACGTAGCTCTCCATGGTCTAAACCATATACATACATCATATTCCCAACATATTTCCCTTACTTTTGACCTTCACAATTGTACTTCCACAAAAAATGGTCTAAAACACCATTATTCCTTCCCATAAATGAAGCAATAGTGAGAATTTATTATGGTTTATCACTCTCTCCCAAAAAGGATTAAAAACCCCTAAAAAGAGAGAAAATGTCAAATAACCACAAATAAATACCATCGGAAAGAAAATACCATGGGTTAAAAAAACCAAATACCATACTATAAATACATTGTGAATGGCTCTCCCAAAACACCTTTTCATTCACTTGTGTTTACGTTGTGCCATTTTGCTCTCAGGTATACCACATTCTTTCTTGCCATTATTCCCCTTACCACGCCATTTCCCACAGTGTACGTTGAGATCTCTCTGTACCCACTTTGGATCCATTCCCCGTTTGACAATTGTCCATGAAGACAACTAGAGAACCAAACTGTGGAGCTGCAGAACCACTTCTGAGGACAGCTACGGTGGCCCATATTATAGGAGAAAGGTGTGTTTATTTTTGTTTCTTGCACTAGTTTAGTTGATATACATGCTAAAAAAATAAAAAAATATTATCTTTCAGTTGTTAGATTAGTTTAGTTTTTTGTTTTTCCATTGAAATCTTCCTTATGCTCTGGAAGACCTAAGGTTGGTGCATCTACACATAATAAGGGAGAAATCCCCATTATAATTTTGGCAACTCCACTGGTCGATCCATACAGATCTTTGTTTTTGTAGGTTTCCATTGGTTTGTTCCTCTTTTCTACCCACAGACATTACAGATCGGGCCCCTTCATGACTAATCTGAACCATTACTGTGTCAGTGCCTTCCCCCCCCCCCTTGGGCCCTAGATGGCTTTGTTTTTTCAAAAAATGTTCAGCCCGAGTTGCATCTATCTGGTCGAAAGTTTTGACCTGGTCGCGCCTTTCTACCCGATATGCACAACCTAGGTCATGCCTTTTTCCCAGATAAGAGATAATTGGCTTAAAAACCCAAATCGCTCCTATCTCGGCTTCTGGAGTGACCTCAGTCGCTACTGTGACTCGGTTTTGAGCGACTAAGTCATGCTTAACCCTTTGTTTTGTGCAAATTGAGTCCGTCGAATTTTTTTCTACTCAGATCGTGACTATCCCTTTTTTTAGTGTGACCGATATCATGCATGTTCCGTTGACATGTGCGACCGACAGTTTTTAGTCTATTTTTTGTGCTTCTGATTCCTATTTCAGACCCCCTATCTGTCCCATACCCTGTTTCGGTCTGTTTTCTGTCCAGATATGATCTTTTTGTAGCCCCTTGGTATATGTTGAGATACCACCTACTTGGTTTATGATTCATTCTAGTTGAGCTCCGTGGTTGAGAGCCCATGCATGTTTCCTACGGTTGATTAGTTCCTTATACTGCTTATTTGATTCAAGTGTATTTTATTTCTAGAAGAAAATTTTTATTTTGCAGCATATTTACTGTTCTTTATTGCATTATATTTTCATCTCGACAGTGAGATTGGAACATCTTCGTCGTGGATTGTTGGTTTTGGCATACCCCTCAATTGCACACACTTCACACCATCGAAGTGAAAAGATCGGTTTATGACCCCAAGCAAGCCTTAAAATTAACTTAATACAACCAAAATTGTAACCTCGCTTGAGGATAAAACAATATTGTAGCTAAGTTAGGAATTTGGGGATAGGCATCCAAACAACACCCCTCTGTCACTTTCACTTGAGACGTAATTGTTGTCCATTAGGGGACCAAAATCCTCTTGTATTTATTGACATGGTCACAGCCAAATTTTTGGGAGGCCCCCTGCTCAGCAGGAGTAAGCCACAACGAAGAGGTTCTGGAAGTCAAGGTGGAATATCGCACTCCATCTTGCATCGAAGGCTAAACCTTCATAGTCCTCCTTGTGAATGCCAACGTATACTGGGTGTCGAGGGCCAAAGGGATGAAGCGTAAGTAAACCGAATGGACGTGTCATGAACGAGGTATCCTAGTGGCCATTCTTCTAGGGCTCTTTTACCCAGAGGTCCTTCTCGGTAGTGGGATTCTCTTAGCCTATATTGTTCTTTCATTTCGTATTGTCTGACTTGGATTTCATCACCCTGCTAAGGATACAAATTGTGAGGGGATTCCACCTTGTAGTTAGGAGCTTGCTTGCACTCATACCCCTAATGTTAGTGAGTCACTTTTACTTCATAGGTAGTTGCTTGTTGTCTTTCTGGCCATTTTTTTGTAGACTCACCTTGTTGGGACCCACAGTCACAGTTTGGTTTTAGAGATTGTTGTTAGCCTATGAGCAGCCATTTCATACGCTCTCCTCCTACACACTTAGTTGTAGTTGGTTTTTTTATCTTGTGATTGATCCTCTTGAGTTTTCATTCATTACACAACACTCCATTTAGTCTTCATAGCTCCACCACACTACTCACATAGGCTTAGGGTGAATACCCCCCAATTCGGTTCTTTGAACTGTCGTCATTGGAGCCATCTTAGACATCACTCACCACCTTCGGAACCACACACGACCTTTGAATCTTATTCAGATTCGTATCAATTTGAACCCACCTTGTTCACTACTCCATCTAGCCCCATGGTTGGTGCACATCCTGATCCCCTTCAAGAGGGGATTTCCAGTATTGGGCTCACGTCCATTCCACCTATCATCACAGGTATCCCTTCCACTGGGCCTATAGGACCAGTCCTAATGGGATCATTGTCACTGCACACACTATTGTTGGTTCACTACCCACTAGTGGTGGTTCTATTCCAGCCACCGTTGTCACTACCGTTCCACCTTTTATACCTAAGGGCAATGGCCCTTCCATGTCGATTCCGACTATTCCTGCCATACTAGTGACTTTTCCTACTATTAGAAGTCAATGTCATCCACCCCCAGTTATGCATGGGAACTACGTTCCTGCAGCTACCAGCACCATTAATGGTCCTTCTCGACCCAACCTCGGCTCTAGCTTACCTTTTATGGCTAGTCTCAACCTGCCATATTTGGCATGGTTAACCAATGATCCCATTCATCACCACCCAAAACGGCCTCCTATGCCTACCAAGCTTCCCTCATACATCCCTAAGATTGAGGGCAAGGCGGGAGAGGACCCTCAAAATCACATCATGTCATTCCATCTATGGTGCTCATCTAACAACATTATGGATGACTCTGTTTGATTAAGGTTGTTACAGCGCACACTTACGGGTTTTGCGGCAAGGTGGTACATCAAATTGCCTCATGCTACTTACCCTGACTTCTCCTTGCTTGCTTTCATGTTCCTTTAGTACTTCTAGTTACCTATCCATCATGATAAGGGAGTGGAGATCCTACTATCCTTTCACCAGAACATAACTACCCATATCACGGATCATATCCATGAATGGCGTCATCGTCGTAGCTTGTGTAAGATTCAGTTAGAATATAGGATCTTCCTTGATTGGTTCCTCAAAACCTTACTCCCCCTGATAGCCAAGGGTGTCACATCTGAACAACCGCAAATCAAAGAAGAATCCATCCTTAAGGCTCAGCAGTTCGATCTGATCTACGCCCAGTCTGATTACTTGTGTACTGTTATACCCGATGCTCCCCGGTTTGACACCTCACATCATGATACTCCAAGGACATCTCATGCGGCTGATGGAGTTATTGGCTCCATTACCTAGCATCCTCATTTTTATCCGGTCTCTCCCATGATTCCACCCCATCCTGGCAACACCCATAGTGTTTCCCCTGTTTACTCCCATGTGATGGCTCAATCTGGAGCTACTTCCTCCTATGCGTCTCACGTTTGCGTTGTAATAAAAATAAATAGTTTGTTAATAATTATTAATTAAGGTCGGCTTGATAGGTCAGACCATTTAATGGTGACCCTTGAATTGTATAAAGGTCGTATTATAATATTGTAAATGACATCATTCAATAATAAATATATATCATTTTGGAAAATATATTCCAAGTTGGTATCAGAGCCTACTCATCCTCTATTTCTGCCTTCCACCTCCCTGATCCTCCCATGTTGCTTCCCACGATGTTCTCTCCCCACCTCCATCAACACTTCCACTCTTTATCACTTCCACGTTGCTTCACATCGCCACCTCTTTCTGGTCCACGCTGCTCTCATTCCATGTTGCTTCACATCTTACTCAATTTGCGTCCCATGCTGCTTCATCCCTTCACACTCCCAATCACACTTCACGCCTTCGCCTCCCAATCACCCAATCTCCCCCACGCTTCCATACCTTCACCTCCATTCCCCGTCCTCCTCTGCGCCACTGCTACTCCTGTCCCCATCCGTCCTCCTCCACACCACCTACTTTCCTGTGCATCCCGCATTCACTTACCCGCCACCTGTGCCCATTTAAAAATATATATATAATATTATTATAATACATAATAATAATTATTATAATTTTATTTTTATTATAATTTTATTAAATTTTGTAATAGAACTTAATAATAAATTATTATTGCAAATAAAAAAAATTATATTTAAATTTCAAATTTAAACAAAATGAATAAACGAAACACCGAGAGAAACCCGTCCGTGAACAAAGATGCGTCCATAAAATCATAAGAGGATCCATTTCAAAAAATACTCACAAAGCTTGAACATAAATATGAGGACATTTGTGACTTCAAACTTGAAATTATTTCACTAAGAGACCAGGTTAAAGGAAACAATAGCTAACATACAAGCCCAACCCACAACATTGTTCACAAGGTCAAGATCGACTTACCAAGGTTCGATGGATAAAGTAATCGAGATGGGATCTGATGGATCAGCAAAATTGAAAAATATTTTGAAATGTATAATATCTATGGCGATGACAACAAACTGAATGTTGCAGTGATGTACATGGATAGAACCGCTTGTGACTGGTTCTTATGGTGGGACTCAGCAATAAAGGGAGGTTGATTACTTAGAGATTGGGACACCTTCAAGAAAAATTTCCTTAAACAATTTCAAGACATGGAAGAGGCCGAAATATACAGCAATCTCACTCATTTACAACATGAAGGAACTATATATGAGTAATTTATCAATCTGTTGGTCCTGGCCACTCATGTTCAAGATATAACTGAAGAACAACTCCAAATTGCCATCAGTGTGCTAAAACAGAGTATCCAGAGCAAAATAAAATCATTAGATGTAAAAGACATAGAACAAGCTCGTCAAAAAGAAAAATTAATTTAAGATAAGCAAAAGACACAACGTTCGTCAGTTTACATATGACCTCACCTAATAGCTAATGGGAAAAAGGACAACATCCCATGTCGTAGGTGTAATGCCCCTAATTGGAGCCCGGGGCATAAATGCAAAAATAAGAATATGTTCTTGTGCGAAAAAAGTAATACAAGTAATGATAATGATGAAGACAAGTGACACACCATCCTCCGACACAGAGTCAGATAGCGAGGAGACCGGCAAGGAGGAGGATAACATCACGCCAACTCTCTTAGTGGCTGAAATGGCAGGTATCTCTCAACCCCAAAGACTCAAATTGTTTGGCCATATCAAAAACATGAAAGTGTTGGTGTTGATCGATAGTGGGAGTACACACAAATTCATAGACTCTAGGGCAGTGAAATAGTTAAACATATTCATCTACCCTACCACAAGTTTCCAAGTATCAATACAAGGAAACAAGACTACACCATGCGACGGTAAATGCCATAAAGTAGAACTATCTATAAAGGACTACAAGCTAAAGTCGCCAATGTATGTTATGGAAATCGAATGGTTTGACATTGTTCTAGGTGCACAATGGTTGGAAACACTGGGTACAGTCGAATTAAACTTACGTGAACAATTTATAAAGTTCTTTGAAAATGGGAGGAAATATAAGATTTTCAATATTAATTGTCCACCCCCCCGCAAATTGTTTCATCCAATAAAATGGAAAATATGGTAAAAATGGAGCTCAATCCTTCTTCCTACACTGCTATGCTATGGAAAGATCAATTGACAAAAGATAAATAATGACCCACATGAGTTAGAACAACTCCTGGGGGAACATAGTGACATATTTCGAAACCCTCCTCATGGTCTTCCGCCCCCACATTCTAGGGATCACGTCATCGATTTGATGCCAAGATCAGCTCCAAAAAAGAAAATCATACAGACAATCTCACGGGAACAATTCAGAGATCGAACATTTAGTACAGGAGCTATTAGACGCTGGAATAATCACATGTATTAAGAGTCCTTTCTTTGCACCAGTCATACTCCTTACAATAAAATATGGATCATATAGACTTTGCATTGATTATCGAGCATAAAAGATAAATTCCCCAATCCCTTTGTTGATGAACTGCTCGATGAGCTACATGGTGAAAAATATTTTTCTAAATTAGACTTAAAGTCAGGATATTACCAAATCCGTATTCGAGAAGAAGATGTCCCCAAAACATTCTTTTGCACCCACAAAGGTTTATATGAATTTTGAGTGATGTCATTTGGATTATCCAACGCTTTGGCTACATTTCAATCAGTAATGAATGACTTTTTCTCCCATACCTAAGGAAGTTCGTGCTAGTTTTTTTTTATGAATTCCTTATTTATAGTAAAAATTGGAAGCCGCACCTCAAGCATGTAGAAACAATATTGAAGCTTCTAGAAGAAAACAAATTTTATGTTAACAAATCAAAATGTAGTTTTGGGAAAAAACAAATAGAATTTTGTAGGCACATTGTATCAGCCGATGGGATTAAGGTTGATCCCAAAAATATTAGGGCAATCACAGAGTGGTTGTCTCCCAAGTAAATTACATTGTTAAGATGATTTCTGGGTCTAACAACATATTATAGAATATTTTTTCTCAACTACACCCAAATTGTAGCACCCCTAACACCACTATTAAAAAGGGATGCTTTCAAATGGGATAAGGATGCGAAAACTTGTTTTGAACAATTGAAAACCCTACTGAAATATACACCAGTGTTAGCAGATCCTGATTTTATGAAGGCATTCATCCTTGAGTGTGACACTTCAGGGACAGTCTTAGGGGTTTTTCTCATGCAAGATAAACACCCCATTTCCTTCGAAAGCTGAAAGTTTAAACCAAGTGAGCAAACAAAATCCACACGCGACAAAGAAATGTTTGTAATAATGCATGCCCTTGTTAAATGGAAGCAATATTTGTTCGAGGAAAAATTTCTTGTTAAAACATACCACAATAGCCTGAAATATTTTTTAACTCAAAAAATTCTCTCTCTCGAACAATAGAAATGGGTAAGCAAAATCCACGTCTTTGATTTTGACATTTTTAATAAACAAGGAAAATGGAATACGGTTGCAGATGGCTTATCAAGAAAACATTAAAGTGATGCCTCCCTATGTACAATATCCATAGTTGTTCTTGAATGGATTTCAGAAGTCCAAAGTGAGTATGTGAAAGACCTAGAGACAAGGAATTTAATTGAAGCAGTTGAAAACAACAAAGAAACAACATCCAAATATTCATGGGAAAAAGACATACTATGGTACCAACAAAGAATATATTTACCCAGTTCATCAAAATCCAAAACTCAAGTCCTAAAAGAGAAGTATGGCTCCCCAATAGCAGGCCATGTTGGTTTCTTTAAAAGATACCATAATATCCGCCAATCCTTCTTTTGGAAGGGAATGAAGACTGATCTCCAAAAATATGTGGCTGAATGTGATACGTGTCAAAGACAAAAATTTGAGACGGTAGCTCCTCCCGATATCCTACAACCCCTTCATATTCCAGCCCAAAAATGGTCTGAGGTATCCATGGATTCGATCACCGGCCTTCCTACATCAGAAGGAAAGTCTAGTATAATTGTAGTAGTTGACAGATTAACAAAATATGCTCACTTCATTAGTATTTCATCCAAAGCAAACGCAAGCTAAGTTGCAGAAAGTTATGTAAAGAATATAATTAAGCTCCATGGGTTTCCCAAGGTTATTGTTAGTGACAGGGACTCTAAATTCACCAACAAATTTTGGAAGGAATTGTTCCACCAAGTTGGGACTTCTCTAACTATGAGTACCTCATATCACCCCCAGACAGATGGACAAACGAAAGTAGTAAGCAAATTCCTTGAAGGATACTTGAGGAAGTTTGTGAAGGACCAAAAAACTCAATGGCTACAATGACTACACATTGCAAAATGGTGGTACAATAGTACATATCATATATCAACAAAAATGTCACCTTTTGAAGCCTTATATGGATACCCACCTCCTACAACAAGAGAATATGTCACCAACAATTTCAAAGTTCCAACAGCAAGAGATTACCTACCAACATCTGATGAGGTCATCTGAATTTTGAAGAACCATCTCGAGCAAGCAAGAAACCACATGAAACAACAAGCAGACTCAAAAAGAACCAATCAAGAATTTGAAGTGGGTGATTGGGTGTTTGTTTTCCTTCAACCATACAAACAAAATTCACTAAAAATTTCCAAAATTCATAAACTTGCACCCAATTTCTATGGGCCATATCAAGTTCAAAAGCGAGTGGGACAAGTGGCCTATGCTATAGACATCCCAAATAAGGGAAAAATACATGATGGCTTCCATGTGTCATGCCTAAAGAAGAAATTGGGATCATCCACTTACATACAAACTGAATTTCCTATGTTATATGATGAAGAAAAATTAGTGCTCGAATCATAATGCATTTTGGAAATTAAAACTAGAACACTTCACTCCAAATCAATCAAGGAATACCTTATCAAGTGGAGAAACTTACCAGATGACGAAGCTACATGGGAGAATGAAGATTTTCGTTCGCACCACCCATACTTACTAATACTTCGTGGATGAAGTATTCCATAGAGGGATGAATTGTAATAAAACTAAATAGTTAGTAAACCTATTTAGTTAATAATTATTAATTAAGCTCGGCTTGATATGTCTCACCATTTAATGGTGACCCTTGAATTGTATAAAGGTCGTATTATAATCTTGTAAATGAAATCAATTCAATAATAAATAAATATATATTCTCAATTATGATCATTATGTAAGGATGATACATTACATACGCCCCTGATTATTCACGTGTAACAGGTCAGTCTGGAGCCACTCCATCCTATGCACCTTTCGCACCAACTCCTTACGTTCACGGACCGACTTGTTCGGTACACTCGTGTTCTAGCTAAAGGGCCATCTTTGCATCCCCATGAGCTCCTCTGTTCTATTATTCACCACCTGCACAACCCACTTTGGCTCTGGACCTGACTCCTCTGGTTTCTACAGGGCAGTTCTACGCACAGAAGAACCTCCCTAACAAACCCACCCCCAATAACCAACAAGGGAAAGAAAAGAACAAGAGAGGTAGGAATCGAGGCAACAACCAACCCCAAGGAGGTGGCTAGTAGGCCAACCCTCCAAACAACAATGGTGATGAACATCCTGCATAGAATCCCCACCGTCCCGCTCGACCTAGGAAGAACCCATAGTTACATACTAACCATCTGTGTGCTATCTGTAACACCTATGACCACTACACTCATCAGTGTCCTCACATGGCTCGTGTCCAACAACTACTCCAAAATGATAATCAGTGTGATCCTAATGCGGTAGCTCTGACTCCACCAAACCCAGCACCACCGGGTCCTCTTCCTATGGTGCTCCAAAACCCTCTTCCTATGGTGCTCCAAAACCCCCTACCACACTAAGGAATGGTTACAACCCAAACCTTGGCCCAACAATATCCTGAAACCATTATGGCGGCCCAACCTACTAAGGCAGGTGTCCATCATGTTATGACGTTATCATTGGAATTCAACCTCCAGACTTGACGAAACCAATATGGCTCTATCGTAGAAATCGTTGACCCATCAGCGACATCTACCTCTACCACTTCTGACATGTCTCTGCACTTACCGAGACTCCCCACAGATGGGGCAACTAGAGTCCCACGGTTCCCTATGTGTCAGGTTACAAACAACACTACTGCCAGAGCTGCCTTCAATTATATTATAGTTGATGACTTGGCCTAGTTTCCTACATCCATTTCTTCTCTCGAAAGTCCTTAAAAATTGTCCATCATAGTGTAAATCATTGTTTTCTGTGCTAGGTTTTGTTGATCCCTCTTATTCTAGTTTGATCATCTTCGGCCAGGATCAAGGAGAACCCAGGATTCACTCAACCGTCACATTCCAAGTTCTAGTCACAATTCATAATGTGGTCGTAAATCCATGCATTATTGGGGAGGGGGAATCCACCTACGTTATGTCAACCTTTGTTTGGCAAAAAATCAGGTCCCCTACCCGTTAACCTTCCACCACCTCTCTTCATGCCTACGATGGTCGCTCTACTTAGCCCCAAGGGATTCTAATGAACGCTCCTATTGAGTTAGCCAATAAAATAGTTTTGATTAACATTGAGGTTGTCAATGCCCAACTTGATTACAACCTCCTCCTAGGACATAGCTACATGTATTCCATGTGAGTCATGGCCTCTACTATCTTTAAACTTCTAATGTTACCCCATGATGGGAAAATCGTTAGCATTGACCAATTTATGTACTACAATCCGAAGGGACCGGCCAGACCCGAACACGTCTTTCCCATTGTCGACACTTCCATTGAAAACGCATCTATTCCATCATTATCTATTATTGCTCTGGTCTTGTTTTCCAACACTTCTATGATAGACACCTTTTTGTCCTTACCACCTCTGCCTTCGCTAACTGACGTATCGGATTTGTGCACTATCACATCCGGTATCCCGACCACATCGCAACCTCAGTTACAACCCCAGCCACAGTCATCCAGGAATTATTGTGGTTCATTCTTGATCCATACGATTCCCTTCCTTTTTCCACCATCTGGCATCGCAAGCAATCCTGTCATGGCTACCTTCAACTTACCAAATTTTACACTGGAAATTCCTGAGTGGTACCTTGATCCACCCACCCCAATGTCGATTCCCTAAGTTGTGTTGACTCCCATCCAACCCATTGAGGCGGTGTCACAACCACCTCCTAGTCCATTGAATACTACTCATGTCTTCACGCCTACTCCTCCTCCACCAAAAAAGAGTGGGGGCAAGTCCAAAAAAGCAACGAATGAACCATGTCCAGCTCCTAATTGTGCGTTGTGAGATGTACAAGGCCATGTGACACAAAACTATCCAGATTTGCCTCTCCTTTGCACCCACATGGATGCTATATATGAGACCGATGGTGCTCCAGTATTCACCATCCCAGATCCTCCAGTGGTTAAGAACAAGTCATTGCAAACCAACCATCTTTGTGCAGTTTGTGGCTTGTATGTTCCTTACTCTCACCATTGTCCAGACTTTCCTGAGTATCATTCATCCCTTTGCAACCTTTGGAGATGTTGATGTATTTGTAACTTCGGAATGTATTCATCTATGTATCTTATGTATTGTAACTCGATGTTTATTCCGGGATGTATCTATAATGTAATTGAGTCATGTTGTCATGCCCTGATGTTCCAATCGGGAGAATCAATAATGTAAACAAGTCATGTCAAGTCATAGTGAGTAACCCTCCGATTGTCTAAGGGTTAAAGTCCCTGCAGTTCTGGGGAACTAGGGTTATTAGACTCTCCTAGTATAGGTTGGCCCTAGTAGGGTTTTAGTCATGTTGGGATTAGTATAAATAGAGAACTGGAGTCTCTATTTATCACACAACACACACACACTCTAGTGTAGTGCATAGTTGAGGAAGGAGAAGACACTAGGGCTAGATAAGAAGAAGGTTACTACTGTCAGGAGATCACTTACTATTTTGGGGTTTTCTATTTTGGTGTTGATTCTATCTCTGAGGAAGTTGCGGGGTTTTCACCATTTATGGTTTCCCCAATGATAAACACTGTGTTCATTGTCTCTTGTGTTTGATTGTTGTGATTTTTATTCTCTCAGTAAAGATCCTAATATAATGCTAGCTTAATGATGAAATTCTAACATGGTATTAGAGCTAACCTAAGAAGAAGACACTGTGCAGCTGCGGGAACTAGGGCTTCCTAGTTTGTGGATCTTCCTCCACGTATTTTCAGCAAAAGTAAGGTGGAATAACTCTCCTCCTTAGGGTGCATCTTTCTGTCGAAGCAGAATCCTATTCTGAGGTTTTTCAGTTTTGGACCCAACACTACTGCCGGAAATTAGGGCTTTTCACAGAAGAGGAATTTTTTAGTGAGCCTAGGCCTGGATTGATCTCCTCCCCAAAATCGAAGTTAGGGATAAATTTCAAGGCATTTGGGTGGACAGATCTCCGAAAAATCAAAACCCTAATTTGCTACTGAACCAGCACTGCAGGATTTTAGCTCAAGTTTCAAATCTAACATCTTGAACCTGGTAAGATCTAAATCTTTTGTATTTCCATTTGAGGTTCTCAATTTAAGATGTCTCATCATACCAAGCTTGATGAAAAGCTTGAGGGAGCTGATAACTTCCAAGCTTGGAAGTATAGGATCTCCCTGGTTCTGGAAGAGAATGAGTTGGACTCCTATATCAATGAGGAGGTTCCAGTTCCAGAGGGAGATGAGGCTAAGGCCTTGCATAAGAAGAATTTGGTTATGGCAAAGAGAATCATCGTTGATTCTATCAAGGATCATCTCATACCACAGGTGTCCTCCCTCAAGACACCTAAAGCTATGTTTGATTCCCTAACCAAATTGTTTGAAGGGAAGAACATAAACAGGAAGATGACTTTGAGAAATCAATTGAAGAATGTGAAGATCCAGAATGCTGAGACTATTCAGTCTTACTTTACAAGGGTTTCTCAGATCAAGGAGCAATTAGAAGCAGTAGATGAAGAAGTGTAAAATGCGGAGATTGTGATGACCACCTTGAATGGTCTCCCTAGATCATGGGACTCTTTCATTCAAGGAATCTGTACTAGAAAGAAGTTAGTCAAGTTCAGCAGGCTATGGGAAGAATGCTCTCAAGAATAAGCTAGGATAGCAGCTCGAGAAGAGAATATGGGTAGTGAATATCAAGCTCTCACAGTTCACTCCAAGAAAAACAGGGGGAGCAATTATCACTCCAAAGGTAAGACCTCACACTCTAGAAAAGATATAAATACTATTAGATGTTACACATGTCATGAGAAAGGTTACATATCCAAATTCTTCCCTAACAAAAGAAATCTAAGGAAGAAGAACAAGAGAAGACATCATGCCCATGCTGCAGAGGATGATGAACCTTCCACAAAGAGAATCAGACAAGAGAGTGATGACTCTTCAAGCGAGGATGAATATGTACTGAACTCCGCTCTCACGAGAATTGTTTCACATGGAAGTAATGATTGGCTTATAGACAGTGGTGCTTCCAAGCACATGACGGGATTCAAAGAATCATTTGTAAAGCTATCTGAACATGAGTCACCTCACAAGATGAAACTTGGGGATGACTACCAGTATCCAATAAAAGGTAGTGGTGAATCCTTCTATAAGCTAGACTCTGGAAAGTATTTGAAGATGAAGAATGTATTATTTGTTCCAAGACTAAAGAAGAACCTCCTCTCCATATCTGCATTGGATGTAAAAGGAATGAGGGTTGCTTTTGTAGATGGCCAAGTTCTTATGTGGCCAAAAGGAAAGACTTTTGACGATGCAATTGTGATCGGAGAACAAGAAGGAGGTCTATACAAGTTGAAGGGCCAACCAAATCAAGCCTTGGTTCATGACACGGTAGAACCAAATGAACTTTGGCATAGAAGGCTTTCACATGTGCATTACAGAGCACTACCACTTGCAAGCAAAGTTGTTGAAGGTCTTCCAAAAATACAAGCAAAACATGAAGGGGTCTACAAAGGATGTGCAAAAGGAAAGAATACAAAGAAGACATTTCCAAGTAGCGAGAGCAAAGCAAAAGGAATCTTGGAAATCATCCACTCCGATGTATGCGAACCAATGTCATCAAGCTTACTAAGCGGGTATTTGTACTATGTTTCTTTTATTGATGACTTTTCTAGGAAGACATGGATTTACTTCATCAAGAATAAAGATGAAGTGTTTATCAAGTTCAAGGAATTCAAATCCTTGATCGAGAACCAAACTGAAAAGAAGATAAAGACTTTTCGATCAGACAATGGCGGAGAATTCACTTCAAATGAGTTCAAGGAACTATGTAAGGACTCAGGGATTAAGAGGGAGTTTTCCACTCCTTACAATCCACAACAGAATGGGGTTGCAGAGAGGAAGAATAGAACCATCATGGAAGCTACAAGAGCTATGCTTCATGATCAAGATATTCCTATGCATCTTTGGGCAGAAGCAGCTAGAACAGTCATGCATGTATAGAAACATACTCCACACATAGTACTCGAGAACAAGACTGCTGAAGAATTCTTATCCAACAAGAAACCACAAGTCAGCCATCACAAAATATTCGGTTGTCCTGTGTACATACACATTCCAAAAGAGAAGAGAACAAAATTAGATCCTTCAGGAAATAAGGGTATATTTGTGGGATACTCTGAAAGCTCGAAGGCTTACAAAATATACTTCCCAGGATTCAAAAAGATTGACATCAGTAGGGATGTAACATTTGACAAAGATTTAGCCTACATAAAATCCAAAAAGAAACCTGTTGAAGAACCTAATGAAGCAGAAGCTCCCAGAATTCATGATACAATCATGAACGAAGAAACTCAAGAAGAAGATCAAGAATTTGAAGAACCACAAAGACCTGTAGATCCACCATAGGAGAAGAATCCTCACAAGAGGAAATCTGCTTGGGTACGAGAGATTATCCAAGGTGTGGAAAGATATGGGGTTCCAGAAGAGAATCTCAGAGAAAGAAAGAGGACCAGATCATGTTCCAGTTATGTAGCTTTACTATGTGACTTTATTGATAAAGAACCTTCCAAGTATGAAGAAGCGGTAGAACGGAAAGAATGGAAGGATGCAATGATCAAAGAGTATCAATCAATCATGAAGAATGATGTTTGGGATGTTGTCCCAAGATCAGAAGGGAAGTCAATAGTAACTTCCAAATGGATCTACAAGATCAAGCATGCTGCAGACGGTAGCATTGAAAAGTATAAGGCAAGATTTGTGGCTCGAGGTTTCTCTCAGAAAGAAGGAATAGACTATGAAGAAACCTTTGCACCTGTATCCAGATACACTTCCATCAGATCAATACTTGCTCTGGCTGTAGTGATGAAATGGAAGATACACCAAATGGATGTCAATACTGCTTTCTTGAATGGTGTAGTAGAAGAGGAACTGTATGTGGAGAAGCCACTCGGTTTTGAGACACATGACAGGGAGTCTCATGTGTGTAGACTAAAAAAATCCCTATACGATTTAAAACAGGCACCTAGGACATGGTACGGCAGAATTGATAGCTTTCTATCTAGTTTGGGCTTTACCAAGAGTAAATCAGATTCCAACCTTTACTACAAGGTGGAAGGTGGCAACCTGGTGATACTTCTACTATATGTAGATGATTTGTTTGTGACAGGTATGGATGGGTTGATTGCCGATACAAAGAGAAAACTTGTTGCTGAGTTTGAGATGAAGGACTTGGGAATGATGCATTATTTCCTAGGTATGGAGGTGTGGTAGACTACAGATGGAATCTTTCTTGGACAAGGAAAGTATGCAGTAGAGATCCTGAAGAGATTTTGGATGATGGACTGCAAGGCATTAACCACACCTATGGAATCAAACCTGAAGCTATTGAGTGATGCTTCATTAGAGACAGTTGATGTCACGATGTATCATCAGATGATTGGGTCCTTGATGTACCTGATGAACACGAGACCAGATATTTTCTTTGCTATGAACACCTTGAGCCAATACTTGACAGATCTGAGACATGTTCACTTGACTGCTGCAAAGCATATTCTGAGGTACCTGAAGGGTACGATTGATTATGGGCTCAAGTATAAGGCTGATCAAAGGATTAACCTGGAGGGTTATGTTGATTTAGATTGTACAGGCACTGCCATCAATAGGAAGAGCACTTTTGGGTGTTTCCTTCAGTATGGGATCAGGTGTGATCTCATGGTTTAGCAGGAAGAAATCCTGTGTGGCACTGAGTACAGCTGAAGCAGAGTATGTTGCAGCCTGTTCAGCTAGTTGTGAGGAAGTATGGCTGAGGAAGCTACTATCTGATTTGTTTGATCTCCAGTTAGATGCTACTTGTATATACTGTGACAACCAGAGTCATGTAAATTTGTCAGAGAATCCAGTATTCCATGACAAGTCGAAGCATATTGAGATCAAGTATCACTATATCAGGGATATGGTGCAGAGAGGGGCAGTGAAGCTCCAGTATGTTGCGACGGACAAACAGATAGCTAATGTGTTGACTAAGCCATTTCCTAGGGTGAAGTTTGAGTACTTCAGGGAGAAGCTTGGTGTTCTCCAGATCGAGGTTCCTCCCAAGAGGAGGTGATGCGCCCATGCTGAGCCATTCTAACATGGTGAGAGGATTGGTTCCTTCCATGATCAGATGTAAGTGTTGTGCCATTCTGACATGGTGAGAGGATTGGTTCCTTCCATGATTAGATGTAAGTGTTGTGCCATTCTGACATGGTGAGAGGATTGGTTCCTTCCATGGTCGGATGTAAGAGCTGTGACATGGTGAGAGGATTGGTTCCTTCCATTGTCAGGTATATGTGGATGCCACATCCAGCATGAAAAGGGGATGGATCTGTGAAGACACATATAGTATGAAAAAGGACTAGCTCTATGTAGATGCCACATCTAGCATGAAAAAGGGCTGGCTCTATGAAGACACATCTAGTATGAAAAAGGACTAGCTCTGTGTAGATGGCACATCCAGCATGAAAAAGGGCTGGCTCTATGAAGACACATCTAGTATGAAAAAGGACTAGCTCTGTGTAGATGGCACATCCAGCATGAAAAAGGGCTGGCTCTGTGGAGGCTCATCTAGTATGAAAAAGGACTAGATTTGAGTAGCTGCCACATCTAGTATGAAAAAAGGACCAGCTCTGTGATGCCTCATCTGGTATGAAAAAGGACTAGCTCTGTGATGCCTTACCTAGTATGAAAAAGGACTAGCTCTGAGAAGGATCATCTAGTATGAAAAAGGACTAGCTCTGAGTAGCTGCCACATCTAGTATGAAAAAGGAACAGCTCTATGATGCCTCATCTGGTATGAAAAAGGATCAGCTCTGTGATGCCTTACCTAGTATGAAAAAAGACTAGCTCTAAGAAGGCTCATCTAGTATGAAAAAGGACTAGCTCTGAGTAGCTGCCACATCTGGTATGAAAAAGGACCAGCTCTGCGATGCCTCATCTGGTATGACAAAGGACCAGCTCTGTGATGCCTCATCTAGTATGAAAAAGGACTAGTTCTGAGATGATACATCCAGTATGAAAAAGGACTGGCTCTGTAGAGGTTCCGATGATGAGAAGAATCAAGAGATAGCACCTATGATGATGCCCAATGATGATCCAGATCGAGTGATGATAATCCAGATCTAGTAATGATGATCCTGCAGTGATGATCCAGATCTAGTGATGATAGCCAGTGATGATCCATATCCAGTGACAATGCCTCATGATGATCCAGATCCAGTAATGATGTCCCATGATGATCCAGATCAAGAGATGATCCAGATCCGACGAATTGAAGATGAAGATGACTTGAAGACTCAGAGGACCTGAGATACAGATGACGAGATGATCCAGTTGATACAGAGAAGAAGACCAGTGCTGAAAATTATGTCGAAAGAATACCTTCCTAGTTAAGAAGGAGTGTTGATGTATTTGTAACTTCGGAATTTATTCATCTATGTATCTCATGTATTGTAACCCGATGTTTATTCCAGGATGTATCTATAATGTAATTGAGTCATGTTGTCATGCCCCGATGTTCCAATCAGGAGAATCAATAATGTAAACAAGTCATGTCAAGTCATAGTGAGTAACCCTTCGATTGTCTAAGGATTAAAGTCCCCGCAGTTCCGAGGCACTAGGGTTATTAGACTCTCCTAGTAGAGGTCAGCCCTGGTAAGGTTTTAGTCATGTTGGGATTAGTATAAATAGAGAACTAGAGTCTTTATTTATCACACAACACACACACACACTCAAGTGTAGCGCATAGTTGAGGAAGGAGTGTTAAATTTTCATATGCTAAGCTAGATCATTAGTATTTCATTTCGATTTCATAACAAAAGCATATAAAAAGGATCACTGAAAGATAGACAAGCACAACCACACAAAAGGAACACAAAGATTTATCCTGGGCAAAACCCAGCAAAAGCTTCCTCAATATAGATGCCCCAAAAAGAAGGTAAAAGGTAAAACCAACAAGGAGTTCAAATCCTGATCCTCCTCCTTCTCCATCTAATCTTCTCTTCTCCACTAATGCGCTACACAAGTGAGAGTGTGTGTCTCTAATGAGGAGAGAAACACCTCTATTTATATTCATCTGTTCACTTCAATTAACTCATCTGACATGTAGGCTCAATTTAATCATGTAGGCTCGAGTTACACATGTAGGCTCAAGTAACCACACTGGGGTGCTAATGACCCACCTTTACAATTAGAGGGGACAACCTCATGACTCTTATTAGTTCTTCTGATTAGAAGCATTGGGGTACAATATAATACAAGTGGTTCTCCCAGTAGGACCATCGGGGACCACAAAAGATACATATAGAATATTCTTCGAAGTTACAATATTTCAACACCCCCCCTTAACGAGAAGGGTATTCTACAACAACAACAAAAATAGTAGGAGAGGACATCATCAACATCATCAGGGTAACACATCTATAAATCATTGGAAGATTTTCAACATCATATAGTCTTCGTCTTCAATTTTCAACGACAACAACTCTTTGATCAGCATCAGCATCTTTTGACCTTTTGATCAGCAACATCTTCAACACTTTGACCTTTTGATCAGTAACACCTTTAGCAACATCTTCAGCACTTTGACCTTTTGAACAGCAACATCTTTAGCACTTAGACCTTTCAATCAGCAGCAACATCTTCAGCACTTTGACCTTTCGATCAGCAACATCTTCGACATTTTGACCTTTCGATCAACAACAATATCTTCAGCATTTTGATCAGCAACATCTTCAGTACTTTGATCTTTCGATCAGCAACAACATCTTAAACATTTTGATCAGCAACATCTTCAGTACTTTGATCTTTTGATCAGCAACAACTTCAGTATTTTGTTCTTTCGATCAGCAACCTGATCGATAACATCGTGATCAGCACCATAATCATACTTCAATTCTCAAACAGCATCATCATCATGATATTCTGATCTTTTGATCAGTACGTCGTCATCATCACATACTGATCATTTGATCAGTACGTTATCATCATCATACTCTGATCTTTCGATCAGTACATCATTGTCGTCATACTCTGATCAGTACATCATCATCATCATACTATGATCTTTCGATCAGTACATCATCATCATGCTCTGATCTTTTGATCAGTACATCATCATCATCACACTCTGATCTTTCGGTCAACACATCATCATTATCATACACTGATCTTTCGATCAATATGTCATCATCATCATAAAAACATCAACATCATCAAAACATCAACATGATCCTTCCTTTCGGAATTACGGGATTTAGGTCTTTACGAAGTTACTAATGATCCTTCCTTTCGGAATTATGGGATTTAGGTCTTTACGGAGTCACTAATGATCCTTCCTTTCGGAATTACAGGATTTAGGTCTTTACGGAGTTACTAATGATCCTTCCTTTCAGAATTACGGGATCAACACATTTGTGGAAACCAGACAATCCTTCCTATTGGAATTACGGGATCAACACATCTGTGGAACTCAGACAATCCTTCCTATTGGAATTATAGGATCAATTCAATGATCCTTCCTTTCAGAATTATGGGATTTAGGTCTTTACGGAGTTACTAACGATCCTTCCTTTCGGAATTACGGGATCAACATAGATGTGGAACTCAGACAATCCTTCCTATTGGAATTACGGGATCAACACATCTGTGGAACTTAGACAATCCTTCCTATTGGAATTACGGGATCAATTCAATGATCCTTCCTTTTGAAATTACGGGATTTAGGTCTTTACGGAGTTACTAACGATCCTTCCTTTCAAAATTACGGGATCAACACAGATGTGGAACTCAGACAAACCTTCCTCTAGGAATTATGGGATCAACACACGTTCTCGAGTACCGAAGTCACCGGATCCGTTCTGAACTAAAGTTCAAGGATGATACAATCCTACCACATTCACGGGGACCAAGATCTCCGGATACATTTTGAACCGAGGTTCAGGGATGATGCAATCCTACCACTTTCACGAGAGCCAAGACCTTCGGATACATTCTGAACTGAGGTTCAGGGATGATGCAATCCGCCACTTTCACGGGGGTCGAGACCTCCGGATGCATTTTGAACCGAGGTTCAGGGATTATGCAATCCACCACTTTCACGGGGGCCGAGACCTCCAGATACATTTTGAATCGAGGTTCAGGGATGATGCAATCCACCACTTTCACAAGGACCGAGACCTCTGGATACATTTTGAACCGAAGTTCAAGGATGATGCAATCCTACCACATTCACGGGGGCCAAGACCTCCGGATACATTTTGAACTGAAGTTCAAGGATGATGCAATCCCACCACATTCATGGGGGCCGAGACCTCCGGATACATTTTGAAATGAATTTAAAGGATGATGCAATCCCACCACATTCACGAAGACCAAAGTCACCAGATCTATTTTGGACAGATGTCCCAGCATGATACAATCCCTCTTCATTCTCGAGGACTGAGGCCACCGGATCACTTTTGGACAGATGTCCCGGGATGATACAATCCCTCTTCATTCTCGAGGACCGAGGTCACTGGATCACTTTAGGGTAGATGCCCAGGGATGATATAATCCCACTGCAACATCACTACTCCCCCTTTCAAGGAAGGTTCTTCCAAACCTCACCAAGCTTGTCTCGAAAGTGTTCGAACTTTACTCGAGACAGAGGCTTCGTTAGCACATCAGCAACCAAACCATTATCATCTACATCTTCAGTATGTGAATATTGAAATATCACCATCTGTATCTCCAATATGTGAATACTGAAAGGATCATCATCTATATCTTCGGTATAGAAATACTGAAAGCATCATCATCTCTATATTCAGTATAGAAATACGGAATCACCATCATCTGCATCTACAGTATGTAAATACGGAAACATCATCTATATCTTCAGTATGGAAATACTGAAACATCATCATCTGTATATTCAGTATAGAAATATGGAATCACCATCATCTGCATCTACAGTATGTAAATACTGAAACATCATCTATATCTTCAGTATGGGAATACTTAAACATCATCATCTGCATCTTATCTCGTATGTAGAAATACCAGATTTCTATGTGTTACAACGGAACACAGGGTTCTCTATCATCACAACGCTGGTTATCACATAGAATCATTGTAGTATCCATCTTCATTTCAAAGAGACCTGATATCAGCTTTCGAAGCCGTATGGCTTCACAACTTAGCAGAGCAATCTGCTATGTATCTTGAGAAACATTGGACTGTTTCCTGCTAAACCATGAACTCATAGCTGACCCCAAAAAAAAGAATCTACCTAATGTGCTTTTCCTGTCTGAGATACTTCCAGCCCAATCTGCATATATGTAGCCATACAATCTATACTCATGGCTACCATCATAATATAAAACAAATTCTATAGTCCCTTTCAGATATCTCATCACATGTTTTGCAGTTACTAGGTGAACCCGTCTTGGTTGAACAAGATATTGAATTCAGGAGTTCAAAGCAAAACAAATGTCTGGTCTGGTATTTGTTAAGTACATCAATGACCCAATGAGCTATCTGTAATGATTCATATCCACTAACTCTGATGAGTCATCAGCTAACATCTTTAGGTTGGAGTCCATGGGTGTGGCCATGACTTTGCATTCCAGCATATTGAATCTCTTCAATATCTCTACCGCATACTTTCCTTGGTTGAGAAAGATTTCTTCTGAACTTTTCCATACTTCCAGACCTAGGAAATAATGCATTAACCCAAGGTCTTTCATCTCAAATTCTTCTACTAGTTTCTTCTTGCTTTCCATGACCTGTTTCTCGTTTCCTGTCAAGGATAAGTCATCCACATATAATAACAGGATGACAAGTTCATCTTCTACAACCTTGAGATAAAGGTTAGGATCAGCTTTACTCTTGGTAAATCCCATGCTCAACAAGAAACTATCTATTCTTCCACACCAAGATCTGGGAGCTTGCTTCAGGCCATATAGGGCCTTCTTCAAATTGCATACATGATTCCATCTGGATTCAACTTCAAATCCTCGTGACTATTCGATGAAAAAACTCTTTCTCAATCATACCATTAAGAAAGGCTTGTCTTTACTTCACCATGGAAGAAACTACCATGATAGTTCTGAAGGAAGTGTATCCTACTTCCTGGAGTAAGTGTCTCTTCAGAATCAATTCCCTCTTTCTAAAAGAAACCTCTGACCACAAATCTTGCTTTATACTTCTCGATACTTCAGTCAATTGCATGCTCTATTTTGTATATCCATTTGGAGGATACAATACTCCTTCCTTTTGGTTTGGGAACTATATCCCATACATCATTCTAGTATTCTTTCATCATGAGTTCGTCTTGTCAGATCATCAACATATCCTAGTCTTCTGCATTCAACTTTGAATGTTGGAACCCACTTTACTCTTGGTAAAGTCTCAATCCATCAAGAATCTTTCCATCATGTCGTACTGTGTCGAACTCAGATATCTTCTGTAGTCACTCCCCCTAAAGTGAATTATTATCTTCCTTCTTCATTCTGTGCAGGTGGTTCTATGCTTGATATATACTAGTCAATAGAGTATGTCATGTCATAGTCTATTCGTTCTGAGGAAAATCATGAACCTTTATTTGTACACTTGTTCTTGTAGATCCATATGGAGGTTACTATGTACTTCCCTTTATGTCTCGAAATCATATCGTATACATCATTCCCCATGATCAACTGTTATTCTTTGATCATAGTTTCTTTTATAGTATTATTTTCTTCATCTTGAGTTATCTCTCATACCCATGGTGGTTTTCATCCTTTGAGGTGGATCTACCGCTTTCTGAAGCTCTTTCTTCCGTCATGGTGTCTCTGACCCTGGGAGCTTCAGATTCATGTTTATTGGATTGTCATCACTTGTTCTTCGGAAAAAGTCTCGTCCTTCTTTTCTTGTAGGAGGTTGTACAGGACCTTTCCTACAATTAAAATGCACCAGTTGCATGGTTAGAACTATTTCATGAAACATATGCATAACAACAAATTCTTATGCATCATGCAACTATTTAGCCAATACAACATTCATCCATATCTCACAGAAACTTTCTAGATGCCTTCCATCTCTACCATGACATCATTGAGATTGTGCACTAATCCAATATGTCAGCAAGGAGGCTTCATTCTAAATAAGTAGCAATGGAGGGTTGTATAGCACCATGAGCTACTTACCCATCACATGCATATTAGTAGTATACAGTCATTAATGCAAACAATCTATCATGCATAACACATCAACTAAATATAATCAAATGTATAACAAAACAATATCATGAAATGACAATTGAATACTTATCTTTTATTTGTTTCATGGGTAGACTCCATCTTGATCATTCTGCTTTATCATCTTCTCCATTCATGAAATCATCATTTCTTATCCAAATGATAAGAAGAAAAAGAGGTTCTTCAAGAATTGAGTTCTTCATATTCCTCATTGCATGAGGGATCTTCTTTGAATGGTGGGAGCTTGATCTTCAATTGCTCCCATATTCTTCTTCTATTCTTATGAGTTGAGATGAAATTAATCACTTCCTTCTGGCATACATTCTTCGCATGAATGAATCCCATGATCTTGGGATGCCATTCAAGGTGGCTATCACCACTTCTGCATTCTTCACTTCTTCTTTTACCTCTTCAATTTGTTTCATAAGGTCATATTCCAATGTAAGTTATTTCCTTCAAATAGCTTGCTCAAGGAATCAAACATCTATTTTGGTGTCTTTAGGGAAGACACTTGTGGTACAAGTTGATCCGTGACTGAATCAACAATGATCTTCTTGGCCTTGACCAAGTTCTTCTGGTGTAAGGCTTTGAGCCTCATCTCCCTCTGAAACCTCTCTACTCATGTAGGTGTCCAATTCATTATCTTCAGAAAGATCAAATACTTCCATGCTTGGAATTTGTCAAACCCATCAAGCTTATCATCAAGCTGATGTGATAGATCACTTTGAAATGAAAACCTCAAATGCAAATAGCAAAAGATTAGATCTTACCGATTTGAGGTGTCTATCCTGCTTCCGGGGCTGGCTGATCTAGGGTTTGTCAGAGAAACCCTAATTTTAAAAACTTGGAATATTTTAGATATGATTGGATAGAAGTATATATCTCTTCAAATGGATCTGTCCAATGTACTCCTTTTCTGAAAACAGTAGAGGGAAGCTGCCGGAACAGTAAGCCCTAGTTTTCCAATTTCTTTTGCAAAAATGCCTGTCACTGTTTCTGTGATATCTATGAAAATACTACTCCTCTATGTATGAAATTTTTCACTGAGGTAACCTCACATGTAACTGATCCAATACCATATTTTTCATTAGAATTGGTTTCACCAATTTGGATTTATGATCATTTTCCCAAGGTGACCTGTTACAGGACTGTTCAGAACAGCAAAGCTATATGGCATGCCACGTGTCATTGTTTCATCTTCTGGTTCTAAAATTTAGACCAAAAAAATTAAATTCTATTATATTTATGTAACATATTTAGGAATCCCATTTGGACCTCTGTATCCCAAGCTACAGCAATTCTCCCTAGGTGTCCTGTTTAGGGATGAATTCTGGAAGAGGCTGGAACCCTAACTTAGAGGGATCATATCTCCCATAATACAGTGAATATGAGGCTGAATTTTGGATAAAATGTAAATAAGGATTTTATATTAGGCATATACAATTTTCAGCTCTTGATCCTTCGCCAATCTCAGGATATAATGAATGTACCAAAATGTAGCAGTTTTAGTATTTAGGGTTTTTCTAGCTCGGGGTCAAACTAGGGTTTGACTTTCCTGGAGTTTCACCCAACCAAATTTCTTGATCCAGGTCTCTAAAATTAAATTTTGATGAGGATAAAAATCCTATTCTGGGCTCACTCAAAAATTCCTCTTCTGTAGAAATCCCTAATTATCCGCACCAAAACTGAAAATGCGCGAAATTGAATTCCGCTTCGACAGAAAGATGCGCCCTTCAATGGAGAGACAGTCTAGCCTTCTTTTTCTGATCAATTGTGGATAGAGACCCAAAAATTAAGAATCCCTAGATTATGTAGCTGTACAATTTCTTCTTTCAGGGTGGCTCTGATACCATATTAAATTTTTATATGATAAGCTAGATCATTAGTATTTCATTTCGATTTCATAACAAAAGCATATAAACAGGATCACTGAAAGATAGACAAGCACAACCATACAAAAGGAACACAAAGATTTATCCTGGGAAAACCCTAAAGGGAAAAACCCAGCAAAATCTTCCTCAATATAGATGCCCCAAAAAGAAGGTAAAAGGTATAACCAACAAGGAGATCAAAGCATGATCCTCCTCCTTCTCCAGCTACTCTTTTCTTCTCCACTAATGCGCTACACAAGTGAGAGTGTGTGTATCCAATGAGGAGAGCTACACCTCTATTTATATTCATTCGTTCACTTCAATTAACTCATCCGACATGTAGGCTCAAGTTAATCATGTAGGCTTGATTTACACATGTAGGCTCAAGTAACCACACTGGGGTGCTAATGACCCACCTTTACAATTAGAGGGGACAACCTCATGACTCTTATTAGTTCTTTTGATTAGAAGCATCGGGGTACAAGATAATACAAGTGGTTCTCCCGGTAGGACCATCGGGGACCACAAAAGATACATATAGAATATTCTTCGAAGTTACAATATTTCAACAAGGAGAAGACACTGGGGCTAGATAAGAAGAAGACTACTGCTGTTGAGAGATCACTTACTGTTTTGGGGATTTTCTATTTTGGTGCTAATTCTATCTCTGAGGAAGTTGCGAGGTTTTCACCATTTATGGTTTCCTCGAGGATAAACAATGTGTTCATTGTCTCTTGTGTTTGATTGTTGTGCTTGTTATTCTCTCACTAAAGATCCTAATATAATGCTAGCTTAATGATGAAATTCTAACAGGAGACACTCCCTTGAATCCGACATTACTATCCTTGAGGAGATCCACCCTCTAGTTTCTTCCTCTTACACAACCAACACCATATACATGATCTCTAGTTCTAGTAGTCCTTCTCTCTCTTTGGTCATAGAGGATCCCTCTGATCTATCTACACATTGTTTTAATAATTGTGAGGAAATCCTTGAAGCTCTTTCGACTCCTGAGTACCCTTGGGATTATATGCACCATCACTCATTCTTTTTCCCCGATGAACCTCTTTCATCATAAGACTAGTACTCAACCGAAGCCAAAGACTTCATCCATGGAAAAGTAGACTGGTTCAAAAACCTTATTTCGACACATTTGAAGAGGGAAACATGGCTAACATTTCACCAACCATCAAGGTAAATATATCAACCAAACCCAAGGTAGTTGAATATATTACACTCGGAGCATCTTTCTCCCCTAAATAAGTTTCTTCTTACAAAGCACTTTTTCAGGAATTTCATGATATTTTTTCTTGGACCTACACTGAGATGCCTGGGCTTGATTCATATATCATCGAATATCGTATCGACACATGGCCTAATGTTGTGCCCGTATGCCATAAGAAAAGGCCCATCCACCCCTCAAAGGATCATGCTGTCAAAGCTTAGATCAAGAAACTGCGTAAAGCAGGTTTCATATTCCCCGTCGCGTATACCACTTGGGTTTCCAATCATGTTCCCGTTAATCAAAAACAAGGTACCATTCACTTCTGTACTGAATTTCGTGACTTGAATTTGGAATTTCCCAAAGACAACTTCCCCACTCTGTTCATTGACCAAATCATTGATGCGTGTGCCGGCCACAAAGTATTTTCTTTCATGGATGGTTTCTCTAATTATATCCAAATTCAAATATGGAAAGAGGACCAGTACAAGACTACTTTCACAACCCCCTGGGGAACACTCTCTCTCGAAATCGTTCCCAACATCTAGATGACTTACGACAAGTCTTCCTATGATGTTGCAAATACAACGTCCGCTTGAACCCCCTCAAGTGTGTGTTTTGTGTCCCAACTGGGAATTTACTCGAATTCATCGTATCTCACAAAGTGATTGCGGTTAATCCTTTGAAGGTTCAATCAATTCTGAATATTCACCCCCCACATACTTTGCGCCAACTGTAGAGTCTCCAAGGAAAGGTCATTTTCCTTCACTAGAGGTTCTATGCCTGAAGTCATCCACCATGAGTACACTTGTATAATATTTTTTCTTTTTTGTTTTACATCATTTTTACCACAAGTCAGTGACCCCCTCCAGTAGTTTCTCCACATATAGTCACAGTGAGTCTATTGTAGCACTCTATTGCATCCTTTGCATGTGAGTGGGTGGATCTAACACATCCACCCTGCCCCTGCACCACTGGTATCCCATTGGAGGGTGCGGTACCATGTCTGCATATGCACACAGTATGTCACACATATGATCTAGCTACCACTATGCTAGCATACCGCTAGGTCTCCAGACATGTACTGGAGTTTGAGGCATCTCCAAGTCTCCCCGATAGTCCATGCCCACATATGTATGGTCCTCTATGAGGATATAAATTTGTCACCACTTTGCAAAAAATCTCTCGGGTGAAGAGACAACCTATACTATACCGACTCCCTCCCTACTATGATTTTTCGGGCCATTTCTCAGAAGTCACATCGATTTTTGTATTGGCATGTTCACATGCTCTCTGCTTCATCTATACTGCATATTTGGCCATCTTTTACCTCCGTCCATTGTCCTGCAAGGGGGATCCATCAATGTTCTACATTTATTCCTCGCTACCATGTTCACAACATAACCTTTTTCTATATATCGAACACTTCCCCCTTGCTTAATTGACCATTATGGAGTTTCTGTTAAGATCTTTTTTGACTCCTAAAAGAATGAAAAGATTGTTGAGTGTGCTTTCTTCCTTTCACGGTCATTAAATTATTTGAAAGGGCATCTATGTGGCCTCGTTTATTTCCACTTTTGGACCGCATAAACTATTATTAGAAAATGATCACCCTAGCACCTTCTAGCTAGGACCGTTTCCCTTTGTATCATTTTATGATTTCTTCGACATTAGGACCGTACTTTACAAAAAATCTCATTATGGGTTGTCTTTAAGCTCTTTTCCAACCCTCTCATAAAGAAAAGATTGTCGAGCAAACTTGGTTTCGTTCATGTTCATAAAAGTATTTGAACGACCGTATAGGCATTATAGGTTTAACCTTTTTCGGCATGGTTGGAATACCAACGGTAAAGAAGTCTTCCTTCCCCAAATCTTGGGAGAGCTCTCCTTTGAATACTTTTATCCTTTTTCAGGATTAGGAGACTATTAACAGAAAAGAGACCACACTGGAGTCTTCTTGTTGTTTTTAGACTCTCTAAAAATGAAAACACCATCGAGCATTTACTTTCTAGGGTTCACTAAAAATACACAATATCGTGCCATATTGAGCTTACATTTATCCCTTCTTCTTTCTCCTTAAACTATGAAGAAGGCCCAAACAATGTCTTAAGGTGCCACCACATACGATATCATAGTATGGAAGCTTCCCCCCATTGGGTCGCCTTTGTTCAAAGTTTTCTGTGATGAGTATTCCTTGGATACCACTGGTCCAGTTACCTCCCTCAGTATTTCCCATTTGCAGTTATCTTCCCGATATTACAGCTATGATCCCCCTCCCATGAGTCAGTTTCATTTTCTACTAGGTCGTGCTATCGCCATACTTTGAATAAAGGAAGTTTGATTCCCTTGTACTCCCTTACCCCTGTTGCCCCATTCAGTGTGTCAGTCCCTAGATTGTTCCACATCTTTGGTTATCCCCCTTGTGCGTCTAGTCAAGGAAACATCATTGCCTTGATTAGTTGCAGGTCTCCCTCTGTCGACATCAACACATCTATTACAAAGGATGGACCCAGATGTCATTGTATCTAGGTTTCATCCACCTCATTGATGAGTTCCTTGGACCACTTGAAAGGATTCATTAGTGCAAGTTGATTGTGTCTCATGTGCTCAACTTCAGCTACATCATCGCAGCGTTGAGATTCATACAGGGTATTGGTCCGTTCATCATTTGTTCGAAGACCCGGGTTGTCACCTGACTCTAGCATATTGGTGAGTCTACCTATGGGACCCATATAGTTTCATGTCCCTTGATATTTCCAAACTACGTTGGCGACAATGTTCGAAAGCCCCCAGTGTTGTGTTTCCATGTATCTCCAATACTTGATGCTATATATATTGTACCACATAGATTCTCACTCTCAGTCATTGAGTTCCTCCAGTTATGTACACTTCCAGATCCAGTAGAGCATCAATTGTGATGATGTTTCATTCCATGAGGATTCCATTGTTTCTATGTGTCAGTTGTTCGTGCCAGCATTGTATTCAGCCTCCTATTAATCTCACACAGTGATCTAGGGACTAAACACAAGTCTCATCAAAGATTAATAACAATAAGTCATGAAAATGGTGTAATTGTGCTACAAAATGAGTAGCAGCTCTGTATATTCACACAAATAATGAGTAATACAATACAAGATCATGCTGCAAGCATGAATGAAAAAGCAATTCGAATTCCCAAGGAGGTCATTCGAATTGAATGAGTTATTCTAGCTTAACTGAATGTGAGCCATAGTCAACACTCCAGTTAACCACTGATCAAAACCCTAATTAACTCAACTGAGCCCTAACTGAAGTTTAAGTGTAATAAATTACTGAGTCTAACTGAAAGTAGATCAAACACATGTCATAGTAAGCCAACCAACAAGTGGTATCACTTCAATGACTCCAATGAACCCTGATGAAGTTAACTGAAGTGTAAGTAAACATCAGAAGTGGTTGGATGCGCCTCTGTTGACTCTAGTTCATTAAATAATCAATAAATAATCAATTTAATGATGGATGGCACCTTCACTACTCTATTTAACTGATTGTAATCATCAATTAGCAATATGGGGCATTAATGATACTCAGATCACCCCCGGAGTGCTCCATTTAGCCTCCTCGAATGTAGGAGAAGGATAAGTTAGCCTCCTTGACTGAAGGTAGGCGTGGGTGTGATCTAGTTGATGTCATCTAGTGCTCCTCTGATGTCAATTAAGTCAATAATACTTAGGATATTGGTTTAACTAGGACAAATTGACCAAAAAGAGTGTGTATGGTGGTAAATGTCTCCAACACCCCCCCTTAAGCTATACTCAGGAGTTAGAAAACATAAAATGCATAAAAATTCTAGGGCCGTGACAACTAAGGCCATAGGCCACCCTGTACAATGTTGAAACTGAAACAATGCTCAAAAACAAACTAAGTGATGAAAAGAGGGAAAACCCAGTGGGAAAAACCCCCCCTCAAGCTGAACACTGAAAATAGTTTGATCACCCTGATGAACTCACCCCCAATCGTGAATGGTGGTAAGTGAACTTCTTTTCTGAAAATATCTTGGTGAAGATGTCTGCAATCTGCTCATCAATCGTGCAGTATTGCAAAATGATGGTCCTGTCATGCACTAGCTCCCTAATATAGTGCATGTGGATCTCTACATGCTTGGTCCTCTTCTTGGTAACTAGATCTGTGGATATCTTAATATCACTTTGTATTAGATTTTTAACATTAAGCTAGTATAACATTAGGATCTTTAACTGAGAGAACAACAAGCACAGCAATCAAACACAAGAGACAATGAACACAGTGTTTTTTCCTCAGGGAAACCATAAATGGAGAAAACCCCGCAACTTCCTCAGAGATAGAATCAGCACCAAAAGTAGAACCCCAAAACAGTAAGATGATCTCCCGACAGCAGTAACCTTCTTTCTATCTAGCCCCAGTGTCTTCTCCTTCCTCAACTATGCGCTACACTTGAGTGTGTATGAGTTGTGTACTAAATAGAGAGTCTAGCTCTCTATTTATACTAATTCTCGACATGACTAAAACCCTACTAGGGCCGACCTCTCTAGGAGAGTCTAATAACCCTAGTGCCCCAAAACTGTGAGGACTTTAACCCTTAGACAGTAGGAGGGTTACCCACAATGACTTGACATGACTTGTTTACATTATAGATCTTCCCGATCGAAACATTGGGGCATGACATGACTCAAGTACATTACAAATACATCTCGGAATAAACATCGGGTTACAATACATAAGAAATACAAGTGAATACATTCCAAAGTTACATATACATCAACACTCCCTCTTAACTAGGAAGGTATTCTCTCGACACAATTTTCAGTACAATTCTTCTTCTCTGTATCATCTGGGTCATTGTCAAGTTCTCATCATCTTCATCTTCAATTCATCTTCATCTAGATCTGTATCATCACTTGATCTGGATCATCATCACTAGATCATACTCGATCTGGATCATCACTGCATCTGGATCATCATCACTAGATCAAGATCATCACTCAATCTGGATCACCATTACTAGATCTAGACCATCACTGGATCTGGATCATCACTCAATCTGGATCACCATCACTGGATCTGGATCATCACTGCTGGATCTGAATCATCACTCGATCTGGATCATCTCAGAGACATCATAACTGGATCTGGAACATCACTAGGTCATCATCATATGTGCTATCTCATGATTCTTCTCGTCACGGGAAGTTCTATGGAGCCATCCCTTTTTCATGTTGGGTGTAGGCCTACCTCCTTATAGGTCTTTGGTAGCTCTTACATCTGACCTACTCATCATAATGGCTAGCACTCACATCTGCCTTGACTCATCAGAAAGGCACAGCACTTACATCTGACCTTGACTCATCAGAAAGGTACTCAGTCCTATATTGAGGGTTCCTGGTAACTGACCAAGTGCCTCCATTCAGAGAATGGCAGTAGCCCTTACATCTGACCTACTCATTAGAATGGATGGCACTCACATCTGACCTCCTCATCAGAAAGGTGGTAGCCATTACATCTGATCATGTAGGACCTCATCCTACAGTCACATCAAAATGGTCGACACTCACATCTAACCTACTCATCAGAAAGGTGGTAGCCCTTACATCTATGTAGGATCTCATCCTACATTAGAATGGCTGGCACTCACATCTCACCTCCTCGTCAGAAACGCGGTAGCCCTTATATCTATGTAGGAACTAATCTTACATCAGAATGGTAGGCACTCACATCCGACCTACTCATCAGAAAGGCAACGGCCCTTATATCTGATCAAGTGGGAACCCATCCCTCAATAACATTAGAATGGCCATGTGCTCACATCTTATGATGTAAGACTACATCTTGCAGTCATATCATAAAGGCCCTCAGTCGAAGACCAAGTATTCCTGGTAACTCACCAGGCAGCTCCATTCCAAGAATGGCAATAGCCCTTATATCTGATCATGTAGGAACCAATCCTACAGTCATATCAGAATGGCTCAGTACTCATATCTGACATGGAAGGAACCAATCCTCTCACCATGAAAGAATGGCTCAGCCCTTACATCTGACCTACTCATCAGAATGGCTTCCAGACTAGTCACTTCCCCTTGGAAGGGACCTCGACCTGGAGAACACCAAGCTTCTCCTTGAAGTACTCAAACTTCACTCTGGACAACGGCTTCGTCAACACATTAGCTATCTGATAGTCCGTCGCAATATACTGGAGCTTCACTGCTCCCCTCTACACCATATCCCTGATATAGTGATACTTGATCTCGATATGCTTCGACTTGTCATAGAACACTAGGTTCTTTGATCATAGCATCCTTCCATTCCTTATGTTCTGTCGCTTCTTCATAACTGGAAGGTTCTTTATCAATGAAATCACATAGTAATGCTACATACCCGAAGCAGGATCTGGTCCTTTTTCTTTCTTTGTGATTCTCTTCTGGAGCACCATATATTTCCACACCTTGGATAAGTTCTCGTACCCAAGCAAGTTTCCTCTTATGAGGATTCTTCTCTGGAGGTGGATCTACAGGTTTTTGTGGTTCTTCAAACTCTCGATCTTCTTCTTGAGTTTCTTCATTCATGGTTGTATCATGAATTCTAGGTGCTTCTGCTTTTTCAGATTCTTCAGTAGGTTTCTTTATGGATTTGTTGTAAGTTGTGTCTTCATCAAATGTCACATCCCTGCTGATCTCAATCTTCTTGTATCCTCGGAAATATATTATGTAAGCCTTCAATCTTTTAGAGTATCCCACAAATATACCCTTCTTTCCTGAAGGATCTAATTTTGTTCTCTTTTCTTTTGGAATGTGTATGTACACAGGACAGCCAAATATTCTGAGATGGCTGACTTCTGGTTTCTTGCCGAATAAGACTTCTACAAGAGTCTTGTTCTCGAGTACTCTTTGTGGAATACAGTTCTGTACATACATTGTTGTTCTGGCAGCTTACACCCAAAGATGCATAGGAAGATCTTGATCATGAAGCATTGCTCTTGTAGCTTCCATGATAGTTATATTCTTCCTTTCTACAATCCCATTCTGTTGTGGATTATAAAGAGTGGACAACGCCCTCTTAATCCCTGATTCTTTGCATGACTCTTTGAATTCATTAGATGTGAATTCTCCACCAATATCTGATCGAAAGGTATTGATCTTCTTGTCTGTGTGATTCTCGATCAAGGCTTTGATTTCCTTGAACTTGTTGAATACTTCATCTTTGCTCTTCATGAAGTAAATCCATGTCTTCCTAGAAAAGTCATCAATAAAAGAAACATAGTATACATACCCGCTTAGTGAGCTTGATGACATAGGATTGCACACATTGAAGTGGATGATTTCCAAGATTGCTTTTGCTTTGCTTTTGATACTTGGAAATGTCTTCTTTGTATTATTTCCTTTCACACATCCTTTGCAGACCCCATCATGTTTTGCTTGAATTTCTGGAAGACCTTCAACAACTTTTCTTGCAATTGGTAGTGCTCTGTAATGCACATGTGCAAGAATTCTATGCCAAATTTCATTTGGATCTGCTGTGTCATGGACCAAGGCTTGTTCTGGATGGCCCTTCAATTTGTATAGACCTCCTTCTTGTTCCCCAATCACTACTGCATCATTAATAGTCTTTCCCTTTGGCCACATGATGACTTGGCCATCTATGAATGCAACCCTCATGCCTTTTGCATCTAATACAGATATGGAGAGAAGGTTCTTCTTGATTTTTGGTACAAACAATACATCTAGCATCCTTGTAGACTTTCCAGAGTCTAGTTTATAAGAATATTCCCCACTACCTTTTATTGGATATTGGTAGTCATCTCCAAGCTTCACCTTGTGAAGTGATTCATGTTCTGAAAGTTTCACAAAGGATTCTTTGAATCTTGTCATATGCTTGGAATCCTGTCATTGTCTATAATCCAATCATTGCTTCCATGTGTGATATTTCCCGTGAGAGCAGAAATCAAGACATATTCTTCATCACTTGAAGAGTCTCCACTTTCATATCTGGTTTTCTTCTTGGATGGTTCATCATCCTCTGCAGCATGAGCATGATGTCTTTTCTTGTTTCCCTTTTTCTTATTGTCTTTTAGGACAATCTTTTGCAAAGTGTCCTACTTCATCACAAGTATAACATTTTCCTCTAGAGAAATATTTTCTAGAGTTAGTTTTAGAAAAATGATTACCTCTGGAGTGATGAGAACTTCTTTTTGTTTTCTTGGAATGTACTGTGAGAGCTTGATCTTCACTTCCCATCTTCTCTTATCTAGCTGCTATCTTAGCTTCTTCTTGAGATCATTCTTCCCATAGTCTGCTGAACTTGACTAACTTCTTTCTGGCACATATCCCTTGAATAAAGGAGTCCCATGATCTAGAGAGACCATTCAAGGTGGTCATTACAATCTCAACATTTTCCACTTCTTCATCTACTACTTCCAGTTTTTATTTGATTTGAGAAACTCTTGTGAAGTAATACTAGATGGTTTCTGCATTCTGAATCTTCACGTTCTTCAATTGGTTTCTCAGAGTCATCTTCTGGTTTATGTTCTTCCCTTCAAACAATTTGGTTAGGGCATCAAACATAGCTTTAGGTGTCTTTAGGGAGGACACCTGTGGTATGAGATGATCCTTGATAGAATTTGCAATGATTCTCTTTGCCATAACCATATTCTTCTTATGTAAGGCCTTAGCCTCACCTTCCTCTGGAACAGGAACCTCCTCATTGATGTAGGAGACCAACTCATTCTCTTCCAGGACCAGGGAGATCCTATACTTCCAGGCTCGGAAGTTATCAGCTCCCTCAAGATTTTCATCAAGCTTGGTATGATGAGACATCTTAACTGAGAACGTCAAATGGAAATACAAAATATTTAGATCTTACCAGTTCAAGATGTCGGATCTGGATTTGTAGCTGAAATTCTGTAGTGTTGGTTCAGAAGCAGATTAGGGTTTTGCTTTTTCGAAGTTCTGTCCAACCAATTGCTTTGAAATTGATCCCTAACTTCGATTTTAGGGAGGATATCAACTCAGGCATGGGCTCATTGAAAAATTCCTCTTCTATGAAAACCCCTAATTTCCAGCGGCAGTGTCGAGTCCAAAACTGAAAAACCTCAGAATTAGATTCTGCTTCGATGGAAAGATGCGCCCTAAGGAGGAGAGTTATTCCAACCTTCTTTTGTTGAAAATATGTGGAGAGAGATCCACAAAGTAGGAAGCCCTAGTTCCCGCAGCTACACAGTGTCTTCTTCTCAGGTTAGCTCTGATACCATGTTAGATTTTTAACATTAAGCTAGTATAACATTAGGATCTTTAACTGAGAGAACAACAATCACAGCAATCAAACACAAGATACAATGAACACAGTGTTTTTCCTCGGGGAAACCATAAATGGAGAAAACCCTGCAACTTCCTCAAAGATAGAATCAGCACCAAAAGTAGAACCCCAAAACAGTAAGATGATCTCCCGACAGCAGTAACCTTCTTTCTATCTATCCCCAGTGTCTTCTCCTTCCTCAACTATGCACTACACTTGAGTGTGTATGAGTTGTGTACTAAATAGAGAGGCTAGCTCTCTATTTATACTAATTCCCAACATGACTAAAACCCTACTAGGGCCGACCTCTCTAGGAGAGTCTAATAACCCTAGTGCCCCGAAACTACGAGGACTTTAACCCTTAGACAATAGGAGGGTTACCCACAATGACTTGGCATGACTTGTTTACATTATAGATCTTCCTGATCGGAACATCGGGGCATGGCATGACTCAAGTACATTACAAATACATCTCGGAATAAACATCGAGTTACAATACATAAGAAATACAAGTGAATACATTCTGAAGTTACATATACATCAACACTTTGATTGTCACAAAAGAGGATGGTGGAAAAAGTAATACCAAGATCAAACTCTGAAAGAATGCCTTGCAACCAAACTGCTTGGATGCAAGCATTCACCACTCCTCGATACTTGGCCTCTGCTGAAGAAAATGCTATGGCAGCCTACTTTTTGCTAGACCAGAAAATGGGGCCACCACCAAACATGAATACATATCCAGAAGTAGACTTTCGATCAATAGAATCACCCACCCAATCGGAATCTATGTATCCAACCAGCTCTAGCTCGGAGTCTGCAGCATAGTGAATGTCGTAGGTCCTGGTTCCCTAAATATACTAGAGGATCCTCTTGGCTGCCTTCCAATGAATATCATGAGGCTGCTGCATGTACCTTGATACAACATTCACTGCATAATAGATATCAGGCCAAGAATGTGTCAAGTACAACAAGCTACCAATCAGTTGTTGATAGATAGTGCATGTTGGAGTATCGAGTACCTCCACATGGTATAACCGCCGCACCTATGGGAATATAAAACAAGTGGTTTAACCACCATTCCTGGTGATAGGGCCTTGTGCTGGATTTCAAATTTTCACCAACATCTATAGGTTTTGGTGTAACGGCAAACCTTACATGGTATCAGAGCAGAGGTCTCAGGTTCAATTCCCCCGAGCTATGCCTGAGGTAGGGTGTTGGAGTATCGAGTACCTCCACATGGTATAACCGACGCACCTCTGGTAATATAAAACAAGTGGTTTAACCACAACTCCTGGTGATAGCACCTTGTGTTGGGTTTCAAATGTTCACCAACATCTGCATGTTTTGGTGTAACGGTAAACCTTACAGTGCAGTCCATGGGAGGTGTGTTTTTTCCTTCTTCAAGGTTGATCCCTAAAAGGAAAGGGAATGGTGCAGCCATACATTCAGCCATGTTAAAATTGACTAATATTTATAATATGTATTTGGACTGAGTGACCATTATCCCATCATATTTTGCTCAATTTCGAGCCCCAAAAATTGTTTTAGGAGCCCCAAATCACTCATTTCAAAGGCATTGTGGAGAGCAGTTTTGATGGCTGAAATAGAAGCAACTATGCTACCTGTGATCAGTAATTCATCAACATATAAAACAATAATAATCAAATTACCATCAGACTACTGCAAATACACATTTGGATCTGATCTACACCTTTGGAATTTTTGCGAGAGAAGGAAGGCATCCATCTTGGAATACCACTCTTTTGGGTAATGTTTTAACTCATATAGTGAATTCTTTAGCTTGAAAACCAAAGATGGATCAGAGATGTAGCCCTCACATTGCTTCATGTATATCTCCTTGTTAATATCTCCATGTAGAAAGGCTGACTTAACATCCATGTGATGCACTTCCCAGTTCTTAGATGCCGAAATTGAAAAAACTAGGCGCATGGAGTCCATTTTTGCAACCGATGCAAAGGTCTCATGGTCGTCCATACCTTGGACCTGAGAGAAACCTTTTGCCACCAGCCTTGCCTTATATTTTCAGGTGCTTCCATGAGCAGCAACCTTTTTCTGAAACAGCCACTTGCATTGAACCAATTTCCTTCCCGGAGGAAGAGAAACTAGCTCCCAAGTAGTGTTTTTCTGAAGAGAATTCATCTCTTCATCCATGGCAACTTTCCATATCGGATCCTTTCGAGCATGGTAGTAGGATTTTGGGTCTGAAATAATCATTAAATATCAATTTTTGGACAGCAAATTATTAGGACAAGAGATCACAATACCTGCTCTTTGGAAATCAAACCAGGTTCTCCTTGGATCATCCAAATTTCCAATGTTATCTCCTGCGGACGAAAGTGTCTGTCGGGCCCATGTGGGAAGATGATTTTGTACTTCAGGTTCTGATTCAACATCTGATGTTTGCTGTACACTGATATAAAAAATCAGAGTATCCAAATCAGGGTCATCACCCCCAATTTCATCATCCAAATATTCAATAGAATAGGAAGGAAAATCAGCAGTTTTCTCCTTCACTAGTTCCACCTCCTGAAGAGGCTCATCGAACTTGAAACTCCTTTCAATGATGATCTGTTTTGTTTTGATATCTAGAAGCTTGAAACCTTTTGATCATCAGGATACCCAATAAATAGACATTCGATGCTTTGCAGTGGCAAAGCCCTTCTTTTATCAAGTGGAATCTAGGCCCATGCAGTGGACCCAAACACCCGCAGGTTCGACACATCCGGCTTGTGTCCGAAGTATGCTTAGAAATGGGTCTTCCCTTTCATAGATGAGTGTGGCACCCTGTTTTGAATGTATTCTACAGCATGCATGGATTCATCCCACAAATTTACAGCCAGCCTCTTTGATTCCAACATACAGGTGGTCGCCTCCTTGAGAGACCGATTCTTCCTTTCCGCTACTCCGTTTTGCTGGGGAGTTTAGGGAATTGAATGTTGGACCTGAATACCACTTTGGGAGCATATGTGCATAAAATCATTACTGACATACTCCCTACCATTATCGGATCTCAATATCTTGATCTTAATCCCAGAGGCATTCTCGATCAAGGCCTTCAGTTCAGAGAATTTTTCACATACTTCAGACTTATTTTTGAGAAAGAAGACCCATATGTACCTTGAAAAATCATCAATAAAGGCCAGAAGATACCTTGATCCATTCATGGATGTGACAGGCATCGAACCACTGATATCAGACTGTATCAGCCCCAATATGCATGTAGATCGGTTTGCCTTCCCCTGATCATACTTGTGCTCAGGGTGTTTTCCAACCACACAGCCCTTACAAATTCCAGTAGTTGCCTTGATGACCGGGAGGCTTCAACCATGGATTTTTTCTTTAATTGCTGCAAATATTTTAAATTTATATGGCCAAACCTTTCATGCCACATCCTACTAACTTCATTTCCATGAGTTAGCAGTGCGGTGGGCTTTGCATCCGCCACAAAGTGGGAGAACTCATAGGATTTTACATGATGGTTTGCAAGGCCTTTAGCAATGAGTTTCCCAAATGCAAGTTCCATTATCTCAACATCATTTGGGCTGAAAGAAACTATCTTAGACACTCCTATATGTGTCATCTGATAGACACTAAGGTGATTTGATTCTAGAGACAGTACATACAAAACATTTGAAAAATAGCCATTCTCAAGACCAACCATACCTTGTCCTTCTGAAATGATGGTGGAGTCATCTCCCATGTGGATGGGGATGGATTTTCCGATATCCAAGGATGAAAAGGAGTCTCTTTTAGCCATCATGTGGTTTGAAGCTCCAGAATCAATCAAGAGTGCTTTGGACTTTGAAGTTCTTGCCATGAGGGCATGACCTTTTTCATGCTGTGGTTCCCGATCTTGCTGATCTCTCCTCGAAAAAAATTCTGGAAGATTGATGTGATTTCTCTCAAGGAGAGAGGTAGCTTCATCAAGATTTTTCTTCATGCAGGAATGTTCAAGGTGGAATCCCTTCCCATAGTATGAACACTTGACTTTTTCCTTTCCATGATGCCCTTTTCCTTTGTTCTTCTTTGATCCAGAAGACTCATCATGCTACTAGTTTTCAACCCTAGGCTTAGGAGCTTCGAATTTAGTTTTTGGGTTCTTCTACTGATTTCCTTTACCCTTCATATATTTGGGGCCCGAGACATGGAGAGATTGATCATGGGAGGATCTGATGATCCCCATCTGGACAAGCTTATCATGTTCAATTGTTAGGGACTCAATGAAGGCATTGAGTGTAGGCATCTTCTATCCAGGGGTCGTGAGCTTCCCTGCACGGAATGTAGAGACAAAAACTGAATAATCAGCTCCAAGTTTGGAGAGTATGGTGAGGATGATCTGATCATCCTATTTCTCCACTTTGCATTGCTTCAACAGTAAGACAATGTGCTTGAACTTTGTGAAAAAGACATTCAAGGTCTCAAAATTGGAAGGCTGGAGAGACATCAATTCATTTTCAAGCTCGTAAACTCTCAAATCATCCTGCTTTCCATATAGGGCTTCCAATTTTTCCCAAATTTCTTTTGGAGTCTTCAATCCCAAAAGATGGAAAAGAAGATCCTGGGAAACAGAGAGGCACAAGAATCTGAATGCTTCATCCTTCTTGTTCAAGAATCTAGATTTGTATATTGCAGAGCCAAGCTCTTCTTCAGTGTCCATGGTGACCCTAAAGAGTCCTCTGGAGTGTAGTTGGATCTCCATGTCTCCTTTCCATGAGTGGAAATTGAATGGAGTCAAAAGATCTATGGAAGAAGCCATCTGAATCTGCTGGAGCGAATGCTTTCACCTGTCAAAAACATGAAAATCACAACAAAAAGGGCAATGTAAGGTCGGATAGCCTACACATTTTAGGCTTTCATCACACCCAGCATATTCAATCAAGCAAGCTTGATCAACAAGTTCTTTACTTGGGGTATTAAGTGGTAAGCCTTGGCTTCTGGTGCAGTGCTGGATTTTTGAGCTATTGCTCAATTTTCATGCAAGATCTGTCAAAAACCTTGTTTTTGAGAGATATGAGCTTCGTCTCGCTGTGAGCTCTAATACCATATTAATCTCACATAGTGATATAGGGACTAAACACAAGTCTCATTAAAGATTAATAACAATAAGTCATGAAAATGGTGTAATTGTGCTACAAAATGAGTAGCAGCTTTGTATATTCACACAAAGAATGAGTAATACAATACAAGATCATGCTGCAAGCATGAATGACAAAGCAATTTGAATTCCCAAGAAGATCATTCGAATTGAATGAGTGAGTCTAGCTTAACTGAATGTAATCCATAGTCAACACTCCAGTTAACCACTAATCGAAACCCTAATTGGCTCAAATGAGCCCTAACTAAAGTCGGAGTGTAATAAATGACTGAATCTAACTGAAAGTAGGTCAGACACATGTCACAGTAATCCAACCAACAAGTGGTAGCACTTCAATGACTCCAATGAACCCCAATGAAGTTAACTGAAGTGTAACTGAACATCATAAGTGGTTGGAGGTGCCTCTATTGACTCCAGTTCATTAAATAATCAATAAATAATCAATTTAATGATTGAGGGCACCTTCACTACTCTGTTTAACTCATTGTAATCATTAGTTAGCAATATGGGGCATTAATGACACTCAGATCACCCCCGGAGTGCTCCAGTTAGCCTCCCCGAATGTAGGAGAAGGCTAAGTTAGCCTCCTTGACTGAAGGTAGGCGTGGGTGTGATCTAGCTGATGTCATCTAGTGCTCCTCTGATGTCAATTAAGTCAATAATACTTAGGATAGTGGTTTAACTAGGCCAAATTGACCAAAAAGAGTGTGTATGGTGGTAAATGTCTCCAACACCTCCCATTGAGGCCACCATTATGTATCATCATTTGTATATGTATTGATCGGCTCCCATGTTTTGAGCCTTGATACCATTACTTATTATTTTGACATTGTTACAAGCATGGGTATTCCCACCTCGTCCATATACATGTCACACATTATATGTATCTCATCCATTTTTTATAACCAATAATAAAAAACCAAAAGACATCGTAGTTCGAATGAGGAAGCTCCACTTCTTCGCGGGTCTCTCCAGTCTCTCCACTGTTGTCACCATTATTCCCATGATCCTATGATTTCTATCGGCCATACGATGAGATCATGCCCTCACACATCAAGGGGAAACCTGTTAACACTAAAAATTGTTCACCTAGATCTCCATGGTCTAACCATATACATACATCATATTCCCACTATATGTCCCTTACTTTTGACCTTCACAATTGTATTTCCACAAAAAATGGTCTAAAACACCATTATGCCTTCCCATAAATGAAGGGAAAGTGAGCATTTATTATGGTTTACCTTCACTCTTTCCCAAAAAGGGATAAAAAACCCTCAAAAAGAGAAAAGGTCAAAAAACCACAGATAAATAACATGGGCAAGAAAATACCATGGGTCATCACCATGGGTTAAAATACCCTAAGACCATACTATAAATACATTGTGAAGGGCTCTCCCAAAACACATTTTCATTCACTTGTGGTTACACTGTGCCATTTTGATCTCAGGTATACCACATCCTTTCCTGACATTATTCCCCTTGCCACGCCATTTCCCATGTTTTATGTTGATATATCTTTGTACCCACTTTGGATCCGTTCCTCGTTTAACAATTGTCCATGGAGACAACTAGAGAACCAACCCATGGAGTTGCAGAATCACTTCCGAGGACAGCTACGGTGGCCCATGTTACAGGAGAAAGGTGTGTCTATTTTTGTTTCTTACACTATTTTACTTGATATACATGCTAAAATAATAAAAATATTTTCTTTCATTTGTTAGAGTAGTTTAGTTTTATGTTTTTCCATTGAACTCTTCATTATGCTCTGGATGAGCTAAGGTTGGTGCATATACACGTAATAGGGGATAAATCCCCTTACAAGAATACAAACTTGGCATTTCTCAAGGAAAATTATTATTGAGTGGGGAGGATTTTCATGTCCCCAATTAAATAATTTTCAAATAAGACTATTTGCAAATAATGTTCCACCAACCTACTAGTTCCCTAGGTTGAGATGGAGACATAAATTTTGTAATAAATGGATATGAGACCCAAAAGAACTTTATTTTACCATATTCACATTTAAATTGGTCACATAAATTATAATTATAATAAAATTGTAATGTCCCTTTTTGGAGATTTGGAGAAAATTACAAATTGGGCAAAATTCGAGCTTAACTAGTCATGACTCTAGAGGGTTCCAACTTTCACCAAATGGTCCCGAATTTGAAAGGATATGGTATGGTGAGTATTAAAACATCCCAATTTTTTTTATGGATACTTTTTATCATACTTTATACCTCTAGAACCTTTTTTGGGTCTGATGACAAAAATGCCAAAAATTACTAGGAAATTGTGATGAAATTCCCCCTAGGGTGTAGGCCAACTGGGATTCCCAAATCATGTACGAAACTCCAAAATTTGTAATAAGAGTATGGGGACTGATATAATATCTCATGTAATTTCATTACACATGTTAATTATTTCTTCAAACTGGTTATAGAGTTCCACATTCGTTTGATAACTTTCAGTAAAATTGTTTATGGGGAAATTACATAACTAGCTCGATTTTGACATATGAAATTTATAGTTAAATGTTGAGATCAGGATATGAAATATAGGGAAAATATAAATAATACAAATTAATTCCATAAAATTATTAAAAACCGTATAAATCCCTTCATACAAGTCTGGTATACAACTCATTCGGTATAGGAGTCAAATACATGAAAACTAGTGAATTAGTAGCATGGAATTGCAAGAGTTTCACAAAATGGATTTCTTGGATTTTTACCCACAAAGAATAGGGATATGAAACAAAAAATTAACACATAATATTTTTCTATCACAACATAATCAAACTCATATAAAATCCCTCATACAAATCTGATAAAAGACTCCTTCAAGATTGAAGCCAAAGTCATGGAAACTAGTGATTCAATGGCATGGGAATGCAAGCTTTTCACACATGATTTTCTTGGATTTAGACCCACAAAGGATATGGAAATTAAATTATATATTAATACATCATATATTTATGTCTCAACATCCTCAAACTCATATAATATCTCTCATACAAATCAGGTATAAAACTACTTCATGATTGAAGCCAAAATCCATGAAGACTAGTGATAAAAGGGCATAAGTATGCAAGCTTTTCATACATGTATTTCTGATATTTAGACTTATGTAGAATGTGGAAATAATATTTCAGATCCATACATCATATATTTCTCCCTCATCATCATAAAACTCATAGAAATGTCCTCATACAAATCTGATATAAATCTACTTCAATATTGAAGCCAAATCCATGAAAACTAGTTATTCAAGAGCATGGGAAATGCTATCCTTTCATACATGTATTTCTGATATTTCAAATTACAGAGAATATAGAGATGATATTATAGATCCATACATCATAAATCAAATCTTTGGCATCAACCTTCCTCAGCAAGGCGCAATAATCACTCCAACAAGTGCTCCATCAAATGAGAGTGTGGGCGAATGGAGAAGAAGGAATGAGAAAATGGGGAGATAGATGAGAATTCAATTGCATGGACATTCAACCTAAAAATAAAACTCCTTCATTAATCTCCCATGATATTTATGAATGGCCTCTCCATCAAACAACTTGGAAATGAATCCAACTCCCTCGATATTGGTTCAAAAGCAGAGAGAGTGAACACTCATTGTGCAATGGACAAGAAAAAGCTCTCCAAAATGCCAAATGCCAATTAACAAATTATCAAAATATATTCTCCTTCCTTGTGACATCCTTTTATTAACTTCATGAGGCCTCATAAGGTCGAATTTACCTCCATGATATTCCTTCAACTCATCTTAGTGGTTTAGTAACCCTCATGAAACTTGTCTTCCTCTTCATGCTCTAATTATTTCCCCAATTTGAATGGTTGCCTATAAATCCCAAATTATACCTCTTGGTGGTTATTTTTATCCCTGTCATGTCATATTTTTCATATGTCAATAATCAGGTCTGAATATTTCATACTTGTCATAGAATCTTCCATCATTTGGTGTCATATAGTGGATAGAATCTCCTTCCAAGTGGCACACCTTGTCTTCTAGTCTCTTCCTCGTCCATGGGAGTTACCCTCCTTTACCAATTCAAATTATTTGGCTCATTATATGATATTTGACACCGCATAACCATCCAATAATGTTACATTACCCATGTGTTCGAATTTGGATGAATATCATGCCAAGTGTGCAAGGAATCTAGTCACCCAAAGGCTCCACAAGCTTCCAAGTGTCTTCATGAACCCATGCCATATATCTTCTTATTTTTCTCATTTATGTGGCCCATTTAAATGTGAATATGTTAAACTAAAGTTGTTTTGGGTCCCATATCCCCTTATTACCAAATTTATGTCTCCATCTCAACCTAGGGAACTAGTAGGTTGGTGAAAAATTATTTGCAAATAGCCTTAATTGGAAATTATTTAATTGGGGACATGACAAAAATAAGGTGGCATGGGTTCATGAAGACACTTGGAAGCTTGTGGAGCCTTTGGGTGGCTAGATTTCTCGCACAGTTGGCATGATATTCATCCAAATTCGAACACATGGGTAATGTAACATTATTGGATAGTTGTGTGGTGTCAAATATCATATAATGAGCCAAGTAATTCGAATTGGTAAAGGAGGGTAACTCCCATGGAAGAGGAAGAGACTAGAAGACAAGGTGTGCCACTTGGAAGGAGATTTTATGCACCTTATGACAACAAATGATGGAAGATTCTATGAAAAGTCTGAAATATTCAGAACTGATTGCTGACATAGGACAAATATGACATGAAAGGGATAAAACTATTCACCAATAGGTCGAATTTGGGAGTTAGAGACAACCATTCGAATTTGGGAAAGAAATGGAGCATGAAGAGGAAGACAAGTGTCATGAGAGTTACTAAACCACTAAGATGAGTTGGATGAAGCCCATGGAGGTAAATTCAACCTTAGGAGGCCTCATGAAGTTAACAAAAGGATTTCATGAGGAAGGAGAATATATTTTTATCATTTTTTAATTGTGAAAATTAAACCCAGGTGTTAGAACAATTACACTCACAAAAATTGCCAATTACACATGCAAATTACACACAAAGGAGACTGAATATGGAGCAGAACACTAATCTGTATTGAATAAGTGTAAAATAGCCAACCCTGTGAAGTCATAGGCTGCCACAATAAATAATTACATGAGAGATTCAAATGCATAAGGATGCCATTCGAATTTGGTCAAAAGCAGGCTTACTAAATCTAAGCAAATCCCCCATAGGTGCATAAAGCAGTTTCCAAATATGTCTAGGAGCTCACGAATTGGAAAAATCAATTAGGAAATCTAATAGATGATGGAAGGACAAATCATACATGCTTTTATTAGGAGAAAAGAGTGGAGGATGATGAGGACAGAAAACAAGTAAACTTCACCTGGTCAAACTTTCCCAATTGCCTTAAAACTCAGCAAAAGCAGGCAATAAAGCAGAAAAAGCAGACATGCGCTAGGAAGGCCAGGAATAAAGCAAATTTTATTCCAAGTGGTTTCCCAAGCACTCCATGACTCAATTTTAGCAATTTTGACCACTTTGGACATGTGGAGGACAACTTGCATAAGGTGGAATATGGAAACTAGGCAAATAAGACAAAAATGAATTAATTAATGTCTAAGGTAGCTAACTATGGGTTGATTATTCTAACACCCCCCCTTAAGCCTGACTTAAGAGTAAAATATCAGAAAATTATAGGGCCTAGAAACAAGGCTTAGTCACCCTTTACATACTGCATGTCCATTTAACCAAGGAAAGAGGCAAAAACCCAGTGGGAAAAATCCTCCCTTAAACATGGACAGTAAAACAAAATTTGAAAATCTTGTCATCACTCATGCTTCATAGCATGATCAGCAATCCCTAGCAGTGATTTGAGATTGTTGAATGTCTTCTCACAAAAAACTTTGGTGAAGATATCTGCTACTTGTTCTGAAGATGAACAGAAGAGTAGGTGAATGGTGCCATCATGCACAAGCTGTCTGATGTAGTGCATATGGATCTCAATGTGTTTGGTTCTCTGTCTCTGAACTAGATCATTTCATATTTGAATGGTACTCTGATTATCACAATAGATAGTAGTTGAGTATTTTGATTCGAATCCACACTCACCAAGTAACCCCTGCAACCATAAACATTGAGTTGTTGCATTTACAACTCCTCTGTACTCTGCTTCTGTAGATGAGAGTGCAATGGCACTCTGTTTCTTGCTTAACCAGTTGATTGGTCCTTCAACAAGCATGAACACATATCCTGATGTTGACTTTCCATCTGTGTTGTCACCTGCCCAATCACTATCAGTAAACCCAATCAAATCAAGATCAGATTTAGCTTTGTAGAAGATCCCATGAGTCCTTGTTCCCTGAACAAAGTTAAGGATCCTTTTGGTTGCTCTCCAATGGATCTCATGAGGCTGATCCATGTATATTGAAGCCAAACTTAATACATAAGAAATATCAGGTTGAGTATGTGTAAGGTACAGCAAACACCCAATCAATTGCCTATACAGTGTATTATTTACCATAGGTGAAGAATCTACTTCTTCAAGCTTAACTCTTGAAAGGAAAGGAGTCTTGTTTGGCTTGCAATCCTTCATGTTGAACTTGTTCAGAAAATCCAAGGCATACTTGGACTGATGTACTTTTATTCCATGTTTGGTTTTAGCAATCCTGAGCCCCAAGAATTGGCTCAATAACCCCAAATCAGTCATAGAGAATGCATGGTTCATTGCATCCTTCAAGGAGGCAATTTCATCCTTTGAGCTTCCTGTAATGAGAAGGTCATCAACATACAAGACAATAATCATCAAAAAACCATGAATCAGCTTAAAATAAACATTAGGATCTGACTTTCATCGAACAAAATTCAATGACAGCAGAAAGCTATCAATCTTGGCATACCAAGCCCTGGGGGCTTGCTTAAGCCCATACAATGATTTCTTTAGCCTGCACAAAAGAGATGGATTAGTAGCAAAGCCTTGAGGATGTTTCATGTAAATATATTCAGTAATATCTCCATTCAGGAAAGCACACTTCACATCCATGTGATGTACCTCCCACTGCTTCAAAGCTGCAATGGCTAAGGCTAGCCTGATGGAGTCCATCTTTTCCACTAGTGCAAAGGTCTCATTGTAGTCTATGCCATGTACCTGTGAGTAGCCCTTGGCTACCAATATTGCCTTATATTTCAAAGGTGAACCATCAGCAGCAAATTTGGTTTTGTAAACCCACTTACACTGAACTAGCTTCCTCCTTGGGGGAAGATCAACCAGCTCCCAAGTGTTGTTCTTCTAGAGTGAGTTGAACTCTTCTTTCTTTGTTGTTTGCCATAGTGGATAATGTGCTACATATTCATATGTTTGTGGGTCTGATTCAACCATCAGATAGCATTTCTCTGCAAACAAAGGGTCTTTCATACATAGAACACTCTCAAACTGAGATCTAGTCCTCCTAGGATCATTAGGATTTTCAGCTAGTTCTCCAGCTGCATGAATGGTATTTGCTGCCCATTTTGGTCTTGTAGGACTGTTAGGATATGAAATTAAATCATTATTATCAGACATATCATAATCATCAAACTCAACTATCTCTTCACTTACATTCAATGGTTCTGGTGGTGAAGAGGATTCTCCAACTTCCACTGCTGCTAAAGGCTCTTCTTGGAACTGAACACTCCTTTCAATGAAGGATTTGTTTGTGCTCAAATTTATCAGCTTGTACCCTTTTAAATATTCAGAGTACCCAAAAAATAGACACTCTTGGCTTTGGGGCTGCAAAGCCTTCCTCTTTTCTGTTGGAATTCTAGCCCAAGCCCTTGAGCCAAAAATCTTGAAATGGGTCACATCTGGCTTGTGCCCACTCCATGCTTCGAAAGGAATCATACCATAAAGTTGTTTATGAGGCACCCTATTTTGGATATATGCTGCACATTTTATAGCTTCGGCCCAAAACTTTGGTGGCAAAGTCTTAGCCTCCATCATGTTGGTTGCCATCTTTTTCAGTGATATGTTCTTCCTCTCAGCAACACCATTTTGTTGTGGTGTGTAAGGGATAGAATGCTGCCTTTGAATACATAAATTTGCACAATATTGAATGAACTCAGACTTGACATACTCACCACCATTGTCAGATCTGAGGACCTTGAGTTTCCTCCCAGACTGGTTTTCAACCAAAGCCTTAAAGACTTTGAAGAGGCCAAAAACTTCAAACTTGTGTGTCAGGAAGTAAACCCAGCAATACCTGGAAAATTCATCTATGAATGTCAATGCATATTTGGCCTGAATCATTGACATATGAGGAAATGGGCCAGCAACATCACTGTGGATCAACTCAAGAGGTGCAGAGGTTCTCTCATGACTAGCTTTCTCAAATTTATGCTCTGGGTGTTTTCCTAAGATGCCACCTTGACAGACTCCTTTGGAAAACTTAATCTTTGGTAATCCTATGACCATTTATTTTTCACTAAGATTAGAAAGATACTTATAGTTAAGATGGCCAAATCTTTCATGCCAAAGCTTGCTTGCCTCATTAGCATGAATCATAAGAGCAGAGGGATTTGAGTAGGGTAGGAAGTGTGAGAACATGTATACATTCGAAGTGTGATTTGAAACTCCTTTTGCAAAGTTTTTACCACTTGAGATATCTGTGATCTCAACTTCATCAGGGTAGAATATGACCTTCTTTGGAGACCCTGTGTGGGTCATCTGATACACTGATAAGAGGTTAGAGGCAAGACCTAGAACATACAATACATTTCTGAACTTACCATGGTCAAGATCAATCCTCCCTTTGCCCAAACTTTCAATGAGAGAGTCATCTCCCAGTACTATTGGTGGACCTTTCAACATGTCAAGTGAGGTGAATGCCTCCTTGGTCGAAACCATATGTCTTGAATCTCCAGAATCAATGATGAAACTAGGTGAGCTTGATGTGCCAGCAACCAATGCATGAACTCTCTCTTTGTCTTCTGAATTTGATCCTCCTTCCCTCTTCTTTGAGCTATCAGGAAGGGAGATGCCATTCTTCTCCAGGAGTTGGGTCAGCATGTCAATTTGCTTCTTCATGCAGGAGCTTTCAGGATGATTTCCCTTACTGCAGTATGCACACTTGATCATTTATCCTTTGTTCTTCTTCTTCTAGGGGTTCTTCTTGGAACCTTGGGGCTCCTCTGGAGACTTGTTCTTGACTCTCTTTTGCTCAGGTGGCTTCTTATATTTCTTCTTGCCTTTTGAATCCACCCTTGAATCTCCAGCAACCAGAGCTTGGTCTTTGGAAGTTTTGATGGTGCCCATCATCACCAATTTATCTTGTTCTTGTGTGAGAGATTCCATGAAATCTGCAAGGCTAGGCATTTTCCAGGCTCGAGCTGTCAACTTTGTGGCATGGAAGGTCAAGACAAACACTGAATAGTCAGGTCCAAGCTTCGAGAGTATGACCAAAACCCGTTGCTCCTCCTTCTTTTCAATTCCACATTGTTTTAGCTGCAAAACAAGGGCTTTGAACTTGGAAAAGTAGAGTTGAAAGGATTCGAAGCTGTTGGGACTCAGGGAGATCAATTCATTCTCAATTTGATGTCCCCTCATCTCATATTTCTTACCAAAAATCTCAACAAGCTTTTCCCAAACTTCATTTGGTGATGTTAATCCATCAATATGGAAAAGGAGGTCTCTGGATATGCTCAGACACAGGAGACCATAGGGCTCATCCCTCCTATTGTGCCATTTAATTTTCTCTGCAGCTGCATTGGACTCTGCTTCTATTTCCATAGTCACTCTGTAGAGGCCTTTCTCTCTCAACAGTATCTCCATCTATTCTTTCCATTCAAAGAATTTAAATGGAGTCAAGATGATCTTCTGAGATTGATCCATAGCTCAGAAATTGTCCCTTCAGTCAGCAGAATGCTCCCAGTCAATGATGTCAAACCTGCAATAACAAATTGGAAGGATATAAATTGATCTACAAAGGATCTGATACCATGTGGAAATTTAACCCAAGTGTTAGAACAATTACACTCACAAAAATTGCCAATTACACATGCAAATTACACACAAAGGAAACTGAATATGGAACAGAACACTAATCTGTATTGAATAAGTGTACAATAGCCAAACCTATGAATTCATAGGCTGCCACAATAAATAATTACATGAGAGATTCGAATGCATAAGGATGCCATTCGAATTTGATCAAAAGCGGGCTTACTAAATCTAATCAAATCCCCCATAGGTGCATAAAGTAGTTTCCAAATCTGTCTAGGAGCTCATGAATTGGAAAAATCAATTATGCAAGCTAATAGATGATGGAAGGACAACTCATACATGCTTTTCTTAGGAGAAAAGAGTGGAGGATGATGAGGACAAAAAACAAGTTAACTTCACCTAGTCAAACTTTCCCAATTGCCTTAAAACTCAGCAAAAGCAGGCAATAAAGCAGAAAAAGCAGACATGCACTAGGAAGGCCAGGAATAAATTAGATTTTATTCCAAGTGGTTTCCCAAGTGCTCCATAACTCAATTTTAGCAAGTTTGACCACTTTGGACATGTGGAGGACAACTTGCATAAGGTGGAATATCGAAACTAGGCAAATAAGACAAAAATGAATTAATTAATGTCTAAGGTAGCTAACTATGGGTTTATTATTCTAACAATTTGTTGGCATTTTTTAGAGATTTTTCTTGTCCTTGCACGGTGAGTGTTCACTCTCCCTGCTTGTGAACCAATTTCGAGGGATTTGGATTCCTTTCTAATTTGGTTTATGGATATTCCATTCAGACCTATAATGGGATATTAATGAAGTATTTTTATCTTCAGTTTTAATTTCCATGCAATCAAATTCTTATGTATCTCCTCATTCTCTCATTCCTTCTTCTCCATTCCCCCACACTCTCATTTGATGGCGCACTTGTTGGAGTGGTGCTTGTGCTTTGCTGAGTATAGTTGATGCCAAATATTTGATACATGATTCATGGATCTGTAATCATTCCAATATTCTATGTGAGTTGAAATATCATAAATACATGTATGAAATGTTTGCATTTCCATGCTCTTGAATAACTAGTTTTCATGGATTTGGCTTCAATATTGAAGTAGCTTTATATGATGTTTGTATGAGGAATTTTCTCTGAGTTTGATGATGTTGGGGTAGAAATATATTATGTAATACTTTTTAATTTCATTCCCATATTCTATTCATCCTGAAATCCAAGAAACTCCTATGTGAAAAGCTTGCATTCTCAAGCCATTGTATCACTAGTTTTCATGGATATTGGCTTCAATCTTGAAGTAGTTTTATACCATATTTGTATTAGGTATATTCTATGATTTGGATGATGTTGGGAAATATTTATATTATTTATTACTCTTTAATTTCATCTACTTAATATCTATGGCTCTAAATCCAATAAACTCATGTGTGAAAAACTTGCATTCCCATACCATTGAATCACTAATTTCCATGACTTTGGCTTCAATCTTAAAGGAGTCTTGTATCAGATTTGTATGGGGGATGTTATTTGAGTTTGATGATTTTGTGATAGAAATATATGATGTGTTACTCTTTAATTTTATTTCCCTATTCTCTGTGGGTCTAAATCCAAGAAATCCATATGTGAAACTCTTGCAATTCCATGCTACTAATTCACTAGTTTTCATGTATTTGAATCCCATATTGGATGAGTTGTATACCAAACTTGTATGAAGGTATTTATATGGTTCTTAATACTATTTGGGAATAAATTTGTATTATTTATATGTTCCCTATATGTCACATCTTTATTTGAACCCTTAACTCTACCTTTCTAATGTCAAAATTGAGCTAGTTATGCAATTTCCCCATAAGCAATTTCACTAAAAGTTATCAAACGAATGTGGAAATATATAACCAGTTTGAAGAACCAATAGCCATGTTTAATGGAATTGAATGATTTATTATATCATTCCCCATACTCTGCTTAAAAATTTTGGAGGATCGTACATGATTTGGGAAGCCCAGTTGGCCTACACCCTAGCGGGGATTTGATCACAATTTCCTAGTAATTTTGGCCTTTTTGTCATCATCTCAAAAAAAGGATACAAAGGTATAAATTCTAATAAAAAGTATACCTAAAACACCTTGGGATTTTTTAAGACTCCCCATACCATTTACTTTCAAATTTGGGACCATTTGGTGAAATTTGGAACCCTCTAGAGTCACGACTAGTTAAGCTCAAATTTTGCCCAAATTGCACTTTTCTCCAAAATGCCATCAAAGGGACATTAAAAATTTCAGCTTTAAACAAGTGGAGATGAAATCCATATATTCAGGTAGTTTGAATTCCTCGAGAAGATATTTCGGCCCCTATCTCCTCAAATCAAGGAAAAAACCCTCTGTAATGCATGGGGGCTTAGGGTTAGGTGATTAGCCTAATATTCCAACCAAAGTTGGTAGGAAATCAACTATTTCATCCAAGCCAAAAGGGTGTTAGTAAAGTATTACTACGGTACTTAGAGATTACAAAACCTTTTTGGGTCTTTATAAATGAATATTTTATCCATTAATGTTTGGGGCGTAAGAGGGAAAGCAAAAATCCTTTCCCTCAAATGACTTATTGATTTGGGAAATCCAGATGTGTTACTTTTGCGATAGACTATATGTCAAGTTGATTCTTTATCATTGGAGCTATGTAAGAATTTTTATCATTGGATGTTCCTGGGGATATACTTTGATAGTCATTTGGGAGGCCTTATTACGGACATGAATTGCAATTTGTTGATGGTGAACTCTTTTGAAATCCAATCGGGAATAGTGTTGAAGTTTGCTATCAATATTTGGGAATTTATTTTCACCATATGAATATATATGGTCCTTTTGAAAATCATTAAGCATTGTGGGAGAAGTTTTGTGGCCTAAACCATTAGCAAGTTCTGAACTTGATATTAAGGGGTGACATGAATTTTATTTTGAATGCTAAAGAAGTATGGGGTGAGACTGAATGGGAGGATCGTCTCACAATTTCTAGTTGGACAAACTCGATTGTAGTAGGTGGATTGATGTGGAACTAGTACTTGGTGGGGAGGGTATATCCAAAAGATTGGATTAGTTTCTCATCATGAAACAGTTGATGGAATCATTTGGTAACTTAAGATCATGGGTTGGAAGAAGACATTTTTCGAATCATTTTTTGATCTACCTTTGCATTGGGAAGGTCAAGGAGAAACAATGAGAAACAATATCTAGATACAAATCAAGGTTATTCTCTGATCCTGAAGTACAAAAAACTATTCATGACTCGTGCGTTCATGTTTCAAAATCTACATCGAGTTCTTTCATCGAAAAAATTGTGTTTTCCTTACACATTGTTAAATTTAAGGTGGATTCGTAGGGAAGGGTTCATCATAAAAAAAGGAATAAGCACTTGCATCCATTGAATAACGGCTAGACAAAATCTATTCCTCTAGGAAAGATGGATTGTTCTCCAAGGAGGTTTGGATTGGTTTGGGGGACTAGAAATACTTAAGGATAAACTATTGTGGGATTGTGAATTTGAATGGTAATTGAAAGGTTGTGCTCTGTGGTTGTAAGAAAGGGATAAAAATACGATATTCTTTTAGAATTTTGTGAAGAAACACAAATTCATAATTCAATTTGGGAACTAAAGGATGAGCACTATAATACAGTTAGGTGATTTCAAAATTTGGTAGTGTTGGGTGTTAGGTACTACAAATACCTCTTCCTTAAACATGAGCATGAAATTTTGAGGGATATGCTGAGTTGTTGAGAAAATTTCGTTCTTTGGTTGAGAAGGAATAAAATCAGGAACTCTTTCAACCAATATATAAAGAAGAACTATCAGGAATTATCATTTTGTTCCAGAGGGATAAAATCCCTAGTCTAAATGGCTGGATAATAGAATTTTTTCTGATTTCTTTGTTCTAGGAGAGGACTTATTGAAGGTGGTTGTGTTGGAAATATTGTTTTAATTGATGTCAAAGGAAAGGAAATATTAAATATATTCATGATAAATATTGCAATATGGATATTATTGGAAATATTGTTTTTGTATTAATTATGCTCAGCTTTGAAGGAACTTTTACTCTAGATACCTAGGCCAAATGGAAGTATAAGTTACATGGTTGGAAATATTATTCTAAGACCTTCCCATTGGTATATGAAACTCCATCTAAATCCATTTGAATGAGGAGATACAAAAGGATTTGTAAATTCATCCAAGCTATAATTCAAAAAACAATTTGCAACATCAAAGGTAATTTCATGTCTTTGTTTTTTGATAGAAACCATTTGATTGAGATTAATTGATGGTTACATGAAGCATACTTGAAGAATAATGAGGATATTCATAAGCTCAAAATTAAAAAATAGCAACTTCTTAAGAGGTTTCAATATACTTGTTCTTCCTCCTATGTTTTAGATTGTCATATGGTAGATTGCCTGGAGGATTCTCATGACATGATGGATCATGAGAAGCATGGAAAATTGCAGGTTCTGGATTTGTTTGAAGATGATATAATGAGATCCAATCACTTGTTGTTGTGGAAAAGAAGCTTGAGCTGCCACTTGATAATGGTTACACACTTTTGGAATAAGTGTTTGATTCCACTACCTTAGAACCAATATATGAGGAAAGTTCCACACTTTTGAGGGAGATGCATAATCATACCCCTATGGATCCTTCATGCGATAAAAATATTACACTTTCTGATCCTTTTTGTGAGTTGGTTCTTTCTCCTACATCCTACACTTCCATATTTTGCAGCATTCCTCCTAATGAAGTATGGGTAATAGGTTTATTTTTTATGGTGCCACATGGGGAGTGTGAAATTTGTTAAATTTTCATATGCTTAGCTAAGACATCAGTATTTCATTTCATTTTTCATAACAAAAGCATATAAACAGGATCACTGAAAGATAGACAAGCACAACCATACAAAAGGAACACAAAGATTTATCCTGGGAAAACCCTAAAGGGAAAAACCCAGCAAAAGCTTCCTTAATATAGATTCCCCAAAAAGATAAAAGATAAAACAAGCAAGGAGATCAAATCCTGATCCTCCTCCTTCTCCAGCTACTTCTCTTCTCCACTAATGCGCTACATAAGTGAGAGTGTGTGTGTCTCAAATGAGGAGCACCACACCTCTATTTATATTCATCCGTTCACTTGAATTAACTCATCCGACATGTAGGCTCGAGTTAATCATGTAGGCTCGAGTTACACATGTAGGCTCAAGTAACCACACTGGGGTGCTAATGACCCACCTTTACAAATAGAGGGGACAACCTCATGACTCTTATTAGTTCTTCCGATTAGAAGCATCAGGGTACAAGATAATACAAGTGGTTCTCCTGGTAGGACCATCGGGGACCACAAAAGATACATATAGAATATTCTTCGAAGTTACAATATTTCAACACTCCCCCATAACGAGAAGGGTATTCTACAACAACATCAACAACAACAATAGTAGGAGAGGACATCATCAGGTTAACACATCTATAAATCATTGGAAGCTTTTCAACATCATGTAGTCTTCATCTTCAATCTTTAGTCTTCAGCATCATCGGTACTTTGACCGCTTCGATCAGCAGCATCTTGACTCTTCAATCAGCAGCAACATCTTCAGCACTTTGACCTTTCTATCAGCAACATCTTCAGCACTTTGACCTTTAGATCAGCAACATCATCTTCAACACTTTGACCTTTAGATCAGCAACATCTTCTTCAGCACTCTAGCCTTTCGATCAACAACAACATCATCATCATACTCTGATCTTTCAATCAGACTCGTCATTATCATCAGCCTCTGATCTTTCGATCAGAACCATCATCAACCGAACATCATCATACTCTAACATAAACTCATCATCATATTCTGATATTTCGATCAGTACGTCATCATCATCATCATCACATTCTGATCTTTCGATCAGAAACATCATCATCATCATCACATTCTGATATTTCGATCAGAAAACATCATCATCATCAGCAACATCATAATCATAAGCAACTTTTGATCTTTCGATCAGAAAAAATCATCATCATCATATTCTGATCTTTCGATCAGAGAACATCATCATCAGCAACTTCTAATCTTTCGATCAGAGAAACATCATCATCATCATATTATGATTTTTCGATCAGAGATCATCATCGTTAGCAATAGCATCATCATCATATTCTAATCTTTCAATCAGAGAACATCATCATCAGCAACAACTTCTGATCTTTCGATCAGAGAAACATCATCATCATCATATTCTGATCTTTTGATCAGAGAACATCATCATCATTAGTAACAACATCATCATCATATTCTGATATTTTAATCAAATAACATCATCATCAGCAACTTCTGATCTTTCGATCAGAGAACATCATCATCATCATAAAAACATCAACATCATCAAAACATCAACATGATCCTTCCTTTCAGAATTATGGGATTTAGGTCTTTACGGAGTTACCAATGATCCTTCCTTTTGGAATTATGGGATTTAGGTCTTTACGGAGTTATTAACGATCCTTCCTTTCGGAATTATGGAATTTAGGTCTTTACGGAGTTACTAACGATCCTTCCTTTCGGAATTACGGGATCAACACATTTGTGGAACTCAGACAATCCTTCCTATTGGAATTATGGGATCAACACATCTGTGGAACTCAGACAATCCTTCCTATTGGAATTACGGGATCAATTCAATGATCCTTCCTTTCGGAATTACGGGATTTAGGTCTTTACAGATTTACTAACGATCCTTCCTTTCGGAATTATGGGATCAACAAAAATGTGGAACTCAGACAATCCTTCCTATTGGAATTACGGGATCAACACATCTATGGAACTCAGACAATCCTTCCTATTGGAATTACGGGATCAATTCAATGATCCTTCCTTTCGGAATTACAGGATTTAGGTCTTTACGAAGTTACTAACGATCCTTCCTTTCGGAATTATGGGATCAACACATATGTGGAACTCAGACAATCCTTCCTCTAGGAATTACGGGATCAACACACGTTCTCGAGTACTGAAGTCACCGGATCTGTTCTGAACCGAAGTTCAAGGATGATACAATCCTACCACTTTCAAGGGGGGCAAGACCTCTGGATACATTTTGAACCGAGGTTCAAGGATCATGCAATCCACCACTTTCACGGGAGCCAAGACCTCGAGATACATTTTGAACCGAAGTTCAGGGATGATGCAATCCTACCACTTTCACGGGGGCCGAGACCTCCGGATACATTTTGAACCGAAGTTCAGGGATGATGCAATCCTACCACTTTCACGGGGGCCGAGACCTCCGGATACATTTTGAACCGAGGTTCAGGGATGATGCAATCCACTACTTTCATGGGGGCCGAGACCTCCAAATACATTTTGAACCGAAGTTCAAGGATGATGCAATCCTACCACATTCACGGGGGCTGAGACCTCCAGATACATTTTGAACCAAAGTTCAGGGATGATGCAATCCCACCACATTCACGGGGTCCGAGACCTCCGGATACATTTTGAACCAAATTTCAGGGATGATGCAATCCTACCACTTTCACGGGGGCCGAGACCTCCGGATACATTTTGAACTGAAGTTCAGGGATGATGCAATCCCACCACATTCACGGGGGCCGAGACCTCTGGATACATTTTGAACCGAAGTTTATGGATGATGCAATCCCACCACATTCACGAAGACCGAAGTCACTGGATCTATTTTGGACAGATGTCCCAGGATGATACAATCCCTATTCATTCTCGAGGACTGAGGTCTCTGGATCACTTTAGGGCAAGTGCCCAAGGATGATACAATTCCACTGCAACATCACTACTCCCCCTTTCGAGGAAGGTCTTTTCAAACAACACCAAGCTTGTCTCAAAAGTGTTTGAACTTTACCCGATACAGAGGCTTCATCAGTACATCATCATTCAAACCATCATCATCTACATCTTCAATATAGAAATACGGAATCATCATCATCTGCATCTACAGTATGTAAATACTGAAACATCATCTATATCTTTAGTATGGGAATACTGAAACATAATCATCTATATCTTTAGTATGGGAATACTGAAACATAATCATCTACATCTTATCTCGTATGTAGAAATACCAAATTTTTATGTGTTACAATCAGAACACGGGGTTCTCTGGCATCACAAATATGGTTATCACATAGAATCATTGTAGTATCCATCTTCAGGTCAAAGAGACCTGATATCAGCTTCCGAAGCCATATGACTTCACAACTTAGCAGAGTAATCTGCTATGTATTTTGCTTCAGCCGTGCTACAAGAAACACTGGACTATTTCCTACTAAACCATGAACTCATAGCAGACCCCAAACAAAAGCATCTACCTAATGTGCTTTTCTCGTCTGAGATACTTCCAACCCAATCAGCATCTATGTAGCCATACAATCTATATTCATGGCTACCATCATAGTATAGACCAAAGTCTATAGTCCCTTTCAGATATCTCATCACATGTTTTGCGGTTACTAGGTGAACCCATCTTGGTTGAACAAGATATTGACTTAAGGTGTTCACAGCAAAACAAATGTCTGGTCTGGAATTTGTTCAGTACATTAATGACCCAATGATCTGTCTATAATGAGTCACATCCACTAACTCTGATGAGTCATCAGCTAACAGCTTCAGGTTGGAGTCCATGGGTGTGGCCATGACTTTGCATTCCAACATATTGAATCTCTTCAATATCTCTACCGCATACTTTCCTTGGTTGAGAAAGACTTCTTATGAACTTTGTCATATTTCCAGACCTAGGAAATAGTGCATTAACCCAAGGTCTTTCATATCAAATTCTTCTGCTAGTTTCTTCTTGCTTTCCATGATCTGTTTCTCCTTCCCTGTCAAGAATAAGTCATCCACATATAATAACAGGATGACAGGTTCATCTTCTACAACCTTGAGATAAAGGTTAGGATCAGCTTTACTCTTGGTAAAGCCCATGATTGACAGGAAACTGTTTATCCTTCCATACCAAGCTCTGGGAGCTTGCTTCATGCCATAGAGGGCCTTCTTCAACTTACATATATGAGTCCATCTGTCTTCAACTTCAAATCCTTTTGATGTAAAACTCTTCCCCAATCATACCATTAAGGAAGGATTGTCTTTACTTCATCATGCAAGCAACTACCATCATAGTTCTGAAGGAAGTGTACCTTGCTTCCTGGAGTAAGTGTCTCTTCAGAATTAATTCCCTCTTTCTTATAGAAACCTCTAGCCACAAGTCTTTCCTTACTTCTATCAGCGACATATTTTATCTTGCAAATCCATTTGTAAGATACCACATTCTTGCTTTCTAGTTTGAGTACTATATCCCAAACATCATTCTAGTATTATTTTATCATAACATCTTCCATGAGTTCATCTTGTCAAATCATCAACATATCCTAGTCTTCTGCATTCAACTTTGAAGGTTGGAACCCAAAATTCTCGATCCATCAGGAAGCTGTCCATCATGTCGTACCCTGTCGAACTCAGATATCTTCTGTAGTCACTCCCCCTAAAGTGGAGTATTATCTTCCTTCTTCATTCTGTACAGGTGGTTCTATGCTTGATATATACTGGTCAATAGAGTATGTCATGTCATAGTCTATTCTTTCTTAGGCAAATCATGAACCTTGCTTTGTACAGTTGTTCTTGTATATCCATATGGAGGATACTACATACTTTCCTTTATGTCTTGAAATCATATCGTATACATCATTCCCCATGATCAACTGTTATTCTTTGATCATACCTTCTTTCATAGCATTCTTTTCTTCATCTTGAGTTATCTCTCATACCCATGGTAGTCTTCATCCTTCGAGGTGGATCTACCGCTCTTTGAAGCTCTTTCTTTCGTCATGGTGTCTCTGACCCTAGGAGCTTCAGATTCATGTTTATTGAATTGTCATCACTTGTTCTTTGGAACAAGTCTCATCCTTCTTTTCTTGTTGTACAAGACCTTTCCTACAATTCAAATGCACCAGTTGCATGGTTAGAACTATTTCATAAATCATATGCATAACGACAAATTCTTATGCATCATGCAACTATTTAGCCAATACAACATTCATCCATATCTCATAGAAACTTTCTAGACTAATCCAATATGTCAGCAAAGAGGTTTGATAAGTAGCAATGGAGAGTTGTATAGCACCATGAGCTACTTACCCATCACATGCATATTAGTAGTATACAGTCATTGATGCAAACAATCTATCATGCATAACACATCAACTGAATATAATCAAATGTAAAACAATATCATGAAATGACAACTGAATACTTATCTTTTATTTGTTTTGTGGGTAGACTCCATCTTGATCATTCTGCTTTATCATCATTTCTTATCCAAATGATAAGATGGACAAAAGGTTCGTCAAGAATTGAGTTCTTCATAGAGTCCTCATCGCTTGAGGGATCTTCTTTGAATGGTGATAGCTCGATCTTCAATTTGCTCCCATCTTTCTTCTTCTCTTCTTATGAGATGAGCTTCTTCTTATTCCCAGAGCCAAATGAAATTAATCACTTCCTTCTAGCACACATTCCTTGCATGAATGAATCCCATGATCCTGGGAGGCCATTCAAGGTGGCTATCACCACTTCTTTACTTCTTCTTCTACCTCTTCAATTTGTTTCTTAAGGTCATTTTCCGATGTATGTTCTTTCCTTAAAATAGCTTGGTCAAGGAATCAAACATCTCTTTCAGTTTCTTTATGGAAGACAATTATGGAACAAGTTGATCCATGACTGAATCAACAATTATCTTCTTGGCCTTGACCAAGTTCTTTTGGTGTAAGGCTTTGAGCCTTATCTCCCTCTAAAACTGGAACCTCTCTACTCATGTAGGTGTCCAATTCATTTTCTTCAGAGAGATCAAATACTTTCATGCTTGGAAGTTTTCAACTTCACCAAGCTTATCATCAAGCTGATTTGATAGATCACTTTGAAATGAGAACCTCAAATGCAAATAGCAAAAGATTAGATCTTACCAATTTGAGGTGTCCGTCCTACTTTCGGAGCTGGCTGATCTAGGGTTTGTCAGAGAAACACTAATTTTCAAAACTTGGAATCTTTCAAATCTGATTGGACAGAAATATATATCTCTTCAAATTGAGCTGTCCAATGTACTCCTTTTCTGAAAACAGTGGAGGGAAGCTCCTGGAACAGGAAGCCCTAGTTTTCCAATTTCTTCTACAAAAATTCCTGTTACTGTTTCTATGATATCTCTAAAATTACGGCTCCTCTATGTAGAAAATTTTGCATTGAGGTAACCTTGCATGTCCCTAATCCAAAACCATAGGTTTCATCAGAGTTGGTTTCACCAATTTGGATTTATGATCATTTTCCCAAGGTGGCCTGTTACAGGACTGTTCAGAACAATGAAGTTGTACAACATGCCACGTGTCACTAATTCATCTTCACTTTAGGAAATTTGGACCACAGAAAGTAAAGTCCATTATATTTCTGGAACATCTTCAAGAATTCCATTTGTACCTCTGTATCCCAATCTATAGCAATTTTCCCTAGGTGTCCTGTTTAGGGATGAATTCTGGAAGAGGTTGGAACACTAACTTGGAGGGATCATATCTCCTATAATATAGAGAATATGAGGCTGAATGTTGGATATAGTGTTCATCAAGATTGTATCTTCGATCTCTGAAATTTTCATCTCTTGAACCTTCACCAATATTGGGATATAGAGAATATACCAAAACTTAGCAGTTTTAGTATTTAGGGTTTTTCTAGCTTCGGGTCAAACTAGGGTTTGACTTTCCCAAAGTTTCACCCAACCAAAAATCTTGATCCAGGTCTCTAAAATTTGATTTTGATGAGGAAACAAATCCTATTCTGGGCTCACTCAAAAATTCTTCTTCTGCAAGAAGCCCTAATTTCCCACACGGAAAACTGAAAATGCTCGGAATCGAATTCGCTTCA